>CM021527.1:8717312-8735007 GCA_010994315.2 Pisaster ochraceus
TTGGTAATTGGGGGGGGGGGGGTGAACCTTCTATTCAAAGAAAAATTTAGAATTATTTCTTTCTAACTTACCAAGCGGTCTGTTGTTGGCTTCTTGCACCAGTATCCCCCATCAATGCTGCAAACAGGTCTGGTTGTAGTTACAACTTCACAGCACACAGCTCAAAACCAAGGGAAAATTTATCTTAGTGTATTTACATTTGTTTATGTTAAATTGCAAGAGCAGCCGACTTCTATTGTTTCAGGAAGAAATGCAATTTTGTTTGATTGTACAAGGAAACAAAAAAGTTAACTGGATCTTAAGTTGTTTTAGCTCGATTGTTGGCTGGTCGTTCATGCTTGCTGTCATAGAATCTCAAATGATCCCAGTATTTGGACAGCTTAAGAGATTCAAAATCTTAAATTTTGAAACATGTTTCGTTTTTCCTTCCTACTGATGTAGATTTGTTTGTGATCCTCCAAATTTCTCGAATGAGTTGTTGATCTAATATGTAGGCAATTACTTCACCAGTAACTCGCAACTTTATAACCCGATACATTACCAAATTTATTGCATGATCCAAGTCCCCAGAAGGCATCACCTCAGCTCGGTTAAGATTTCAGCACACAAACTACTTCATCATCCTCATGACGAAAACATGATCTGTTTTTTGGAAGAAAGGTATCTAGAAGGTTAAGCATTTGGAGGTCAGCTCAATTAGCCAAAGTCAAGTTTACCATACACATTACCTGAGATAACCCAAATACTTTACCAAACCAATATCAGTCCCAGTGGCAGCATCTGTGCACTTACTTGCCACGACATCCACTTCAGCAATAACAGCTTATACAGACTGTGGAAAAATAAAAAAAATATTGTAATGGCCTGTTGGGGAAACATTAAAAGCTGTGAAGAGAAAGGTTAGTTTTATTTCTTACCCTGATACTTTTACCTAATACTTCACCTGATACTTAACCTTTGCTGCCAGCACCTGACCTTTTTGAACCCCTGACCTCAGGTCACAAATTTCTAACTTCACTATGGGAAGAACAGGTTACAGACTGTTGAAAACAAAAGCAAAGTTATAACCTGTTGAGGGAAATGTTAATAGCTGTGAAGAGAAAGGTTAGTTTTATTTCTTACCCCTATACTTCACCTGTTATACTTAACCTGTTTACTTAACCTTTGATGCAACCACCTGACCTCACTTGCCTCCAGTCACTCATCAGGGACATCAACGGGAGAGTCTCCATCGCCCACTCAAGTCCTGCCTATACTGACGACAGGGTAGTTCTTAGTTTTGGTTCAAGATTGAGTATCGTAGAATCAAGACTAAGCACTACCCCAGTCACACCTTATACTTTACCTATTGCCAGTAAACCTGCTGAAAGAGTAGAGGGTTAGTCTTATCTCTAGGCCAACACTTTATACACTCTAGGCCTACACTGACTTACCATTCATACATACCTAGGCACCACTGGCGTCTTTTCCCCATGGGTGATCTCCTCTTTGCCCCTCCGTTCTTTTTCCTCCTAGTCTCCTAGCTCCTTATTTATTTGTCCTTCTGTTTTCTTTTTCTCGCAGCGCTCGCAAATAAGTGATTTAGGGAAGAGATTTGCAATGAGCCCTTAAATTTTTAATATAAAAGATTTGCATTTTGAGACTTCAGCTTAATACAAAATTGTTTAATGCTATAAGGTCCCCTCCCCATTGTTCTTTTGTTTGTACTTTGATTTTATATGAGCAAGTGTTACAGCTATGTTGTTTATTATTTTGTAATTTTCGAAGACTTAATTAATTGAAAATGCCTACATTCAGAATTGATGTAATGCTGATATAAGGAATATGTAAATATTTATTTAGCTGGTCTAAATTATCTATTTACTACTCCTAAATCAAACATTAATCATCAAATGAATGGTAATTTGAGTAAAACATTTGACTGCATGATAACTTCTAAAATACTTATGGTGGTGGGTTTTGTGCCCATACAAAGCACATCAACAGAGGGGAAAGTGTAGAATCTAGTTTCTATTTTAATTTTATTTTTCTGCTTTACTTTATCAAAAAAAAGTGAAAAAAATCATGTTTTTGTCAGAATTATTGAAAATATTTATAAATAAAGTTTCAGTTGGATTTTTTACTCTCCCTTTCTAAATGTTACATTACTTGGAATTTAAAATCATGACAATTATAAGTAAACATGACAACTGATGACTTGAAGTATCAACCCAACAGAAATTTCCAGTTAGACCAGTCTCCTAATTAAAAAAGCATCGTTGGCTTCGACCAATATGCAAATCAAGAAATGCCAAGAAACTCTAAAGTCACCTTGAAAGCTTTGCAAGGACAACATCAACAAGATCGCCGAACTTCATGGAGGGGAAGGGAGGATACAAGAAGGGAGGGACTCTGCAAAAGAGCGGGTTAGATCTTCTCTTACCATTCGCAGTCTTCACCTTGTCTTTATCTTTAAGGTCAACCTGCGTTATCCGACCTCCACTATTGCGCTCTACCAATAATCTGACTTTTTGTTTCTTCTTTATTCAGAAAGATCATATTTTGTCATGTACACATTTAACCGCTGTTCTTCAGAAACATCTCATAGGAGAGATTTTTATGCAGATTCTATTCATCATGTGAGAACACATTAAATTTGTTGTCTATTGTGCCAGTACTTTTAAAAAACTTTTGAAAAAGTACAATGTTTGTGTCTCCACAAACCTTACTCAATTGTATTTTTATTGCCAGTTGAGATATTGAAAATAGATAAATAAAAGGAAATAAAGTCCAACATTTTACCAAAGAGGTGAATCGCAAAAGCGTACTCTAGAAAGTGGAGGTCGGATATACGGCAAAGTTGTCATTACCTTGGTCCTTTGGCGAACTCCAATGTACGTCCACATACCACATATCCAAAGATCTTCAACAGCCATGTGGTCACAGTCTCTGAAATAACAAAATTAAAAAGGAGATAAAATCCAACATTTATCAAAGAGGTGAATCGCAAAAGCTGACTTTAAAAAGTCGAGGTAGGATATTCCGCATAGCAGCAGCGGGGCCTGGGGACACATGCCCCTTACAATTTCCAGTGTCCCAGATTACCCCCCCCCCCACAATAAAAAACCATGATAGTGCTAATGAAAAAGAAAAGAGAAAAAAGGGGAAAAACATGCTGTTTGTTAATGTCATGTAGCGAAAGATCACAATCGCTACCACAGCCACTGAATGCCAAGAACATAGAGGATGGTGGCCCCATGCAGCGTCCCCCTTCCAAAATAAAAGCATGACCCCACCACTGACAATCCTATTCTGCCTGCCCCCCCTTAAAAGCAATGCCCCCTGCCCCCCCCCAAAAAAAGTCCTGACTACGCCGCTGCCGCAAAGTTTCCTTACCGTGGTTCTTTGGCGCAACCGCATACCACATATCACAGTCTCTTGAGAGTCATCCACACGAAACAGTCCCATCAATGTCTCTTGAAGCTTTCCTGGCTGCTGGCTGCTGGCTCGGCCTGAAGTCGCTCCCCATTTCCGTCCTTGCTAACAGCTGCCTCATGCGATCCCCATCTCTGAATTGAAAAAACAACCCCTAAATACATCAATGCTACAGTTCAAATACAAAATTGGCATTCTTAAAGATTTTTTTAATTTTTTTTATTCATTTAAAACAAATGACCTATATCAAAATTCAACAAGCAACTTCAGATCAAAATCCTATATAAACTTCCAGTTTGAACCAGAAGATCAGTTAAAAATAGTAGGATCATGGACAAAAGAAAATGTAATATTGGTCGTTTCCATCAAAATTACATGAATATTCTGAATGTTGTAGGTGTTCAACTTATAACTTTATAACTTATAACTCAAAAAAATAATATCGTGGATTAAAGAAAAAATATTTACTTCGGTTTATATCCCCCAAAGTGACACAAATACTCTGAATTAATTATTGTTCAAGCAGTTCATGGGATGGTATAGTATTATCCAGCAATGCGTCTGGGCGTCTTTTGAACGCCCTATTTTATTTTTGGACGGCCTGAAAAAACTTTCGGAAGTCGCCCAGTTTATTTGGGTAAAGTAAATTTTTCGTACAGTATTAACAAAAATATTAGGACAAAATGCCAGTGTTGTGACTACACTCATCTGGCTGGTCGGCACTGACCAGTTATAAAGAAAGCCGACCAGCACTCATGCAATGTTAAACTTTGCCGACCAGTATTTCTGCTGACAGTGAAAAAAAATATCAGATAATCTTTTCATATTTCTATTTAAATAGCCCAGAAACGCTACAGCCCTGTCCTGGGAGAATGATTGACACTCCTACTGAGATCCAATTACGTCTTATCTATCAGTTTGTAATACAACTGTTTCAGCGTAATATAACTGTTTCAGTGTAATACACTCAAAAGCCAAGCCGCCTGCGGTGAGTCTCTGTGGTGTTGTGACCTGGTTTTGTGACCCTTAGGAGTGGGCGTGTACTCTAATAAAACCTGGAAAGTGTGGACACCTGCGGGCTAATTGTTTCGATTGGAACAGTAGAAACAGTTAGCTGGAAATCACAAGTTTTGTTTTTAAACATGTTTTGAAAATCAACCTACGTTCACAACATAAATAAATTGAAAAGGAATATTATTGTGTCCTTATTGTAACATGAACAGCCAAGCCAGTCAGTGTGATTACATAAAGGTTCTTGTGACATCAAAGGATTTTATGTTTTAGTTAGAAAAATTGTCATGTGAACAAACCCTTCCTACTGACAGGGAAAACATAAAAAGACTTGAATGCATTCAAAGTATGGTTCTGGAGTCAATGTAACTAAGAATGTGATGATTGAAAAAAGAAGAAAATAAAATCCCTAGCTAACTGCCTTGTTTTTTTCTGGCCCGTTACGCCAGCTCCTAGAACTACGCGATTCGTTCCGCTATTGTCTCCACGAACCCCAGGTCATCATCAAGTACAAAATCCTATTCGAAACTTTCTGCCTTTCACGTTTATGCACCTGTAGTTCTCTTTTGAAAACGGATCTTGCCAAAATTAGTCGCTCTGGACCCCCGCTAATCGCCGCTAAAAATGTGAACACCCCGTCTTTCAATCCAGTCAAATTTGGACACCACCTTATTTTCAAATCCTGGCTAAAAGCCTGTATGAATTTGAACAACCTAGAGGGACAAGGGGGCAACTGCCCTGCCAAATTCTGGTAAAACTGTGGGGGAAATAAGAAGAAATCAGAAGAAAAAACAACATTTGGTGGCTGGATACGGAAATTTGTCCCTGCTCTCCCTGGGGGCCCTGAAAATTGGTAAGATGTTTTTTATCTGTGTAAAAGTTTGGATAAATGAACCTCTCTGCCCCACTTAACCAAAGAGTCCCACCTTACGCCCATGGTCGTCGTTTAAAGCTTGTTGTTTTACGAAGTACATGTAAATATTTTATTCATAGACGAAACAGGTTGTTGGCGCAGCCACCGCCCCCATTTTGTTCCTAAGCCTACCTCAACAAGATGTCGCTGGCTCGATGTGTCCGGCGTTGGTTGTGAAGTTTTACCCTGCAGTCTGCGGCAGTTCAGCGGAGCTTCCGCCAGCCACTAACAAGCTCAACACCGAAGCTAACATTTGCTTTCAAAGTCTGTAGTAGGAACTGGTCCTGGTCGGAAATTGAGAACTTCGTGGAACTCTCGAAATGTTCTATAGGGCTCAACAGTGAATGCTGTGTTGAAGACTGCAGTTGCTAGTAAAAAAAATCTGGCCATCCAGTGTAGTGACAAAAATGCACAAGGTTCATACTTCTTGTCTAATTAGGCCTACTTCACAAATATCGGCCAAACTGGTTCCAAACGTGCAACAGTTTTTGTCGAAATATTTCTATACGCACATGACTGGCCATGGTAAGTTTTTCGACAAATTTACAGGTAAAGTTCATCAGAAAACGCGACGTCCAAATCCAAGTTAGAGCCGAGGTACGGCGTGCTGCTCCTGTGCGCGACACGGCGAAGACTACATGCGGTCTCTAGCCGCAATGGCGCTTCGAAAAAAGCGCAAAACTCCTTATAATTTGCATAACAATAACGAAGCTCTTCAATGAGGTGACATTCCACAGTGGACCCTTGTCCAATGAATGCACAGTATTAACTCGTTGACTAAAAGTTGCTATCCTGGATGGGTGAATTAATTCATTCCAGGGGCGAGAAAAAATGGCATGCAGGAAGGCAGGCCTAAATTGAGAACTATCTCCCAAGACCCAAATGAGTGTTCTTCGGGAATGCTTTTGCTGTGGACGGGGCTTTGGATAGTTACCTCCTGTTTTTATTCGCTTTTTCGTTTTCTTTTGAACTAAAATGTTATTTGTACCATAGGCTGTTTTGGTTGGTAAGCAGTTTGCAAAAGCTAGGGGCCTAATTTATAAATTACAGAAAATGAGGGGATGGGTTATTAATGAGAGAGAAAATGCGTGTGGACCAACTGTCCCTTCGGGTCGTTTGTGATGAGTTCACTTGATCAAAATTTGTGTTGGGAAACTTGTTAAAAGTTTTGTTTTTGTTTTTGACTTCCAATTATTGTGGGGTTTAAAAAAATAAAAACAAGAGTTTGTGCCATACAAAAGGGGTCTGTCGTTTGCACACAAACACGCTTGGGCTTCGGCCATTGTATCCGAGCCCCACCCACACACATCAAGTAGAGTGTGTTTATTGGTCCATCCCACCTGGACACTGTCACTGTGTTGCCACCAATGCTATGCGCGTATGATTGATCACATCCCCCCCCCCCCATCAAGAAAAGAAAACCAGTCGCAACCAGTCCTGCTTGCAAACACGCGGACTGTCTTTTTTTTCCCAAACATGATGGGCTGTGATAAAGCAAGAAGGGGCGGTTACAAACCGCTATTTAGCATCGTCGGTTCAGTCAATGACCTTTATTTAGAATGGAACGCGTTTAAAACTCGTTCAGATAAAGAAACCCATTTTAAGCAACATAACCAAACCGAGGCCCATTGTCTTTTTTTCCTCTTACTTAAATGTTCTTTTTATCTCATGGTATGGCCATACCGTTGTGCTATTGAAGAGCAAATTGAAATTCCAATCGTTGAGTGTCTTCATTTATGCACCTGTGTGAAGACATGCAGTATGCATAAACTTGAGGCAGTGACCGCCCTGCCCCCCCCAAACGAGATCGAAAAAAAAATACACAAATGAACCAGTCATCAAAATAATTATGTCTTTTTCCAAGCTTTGAGAAAGAGTCTGCTAGTGTCAAAACGTCAGACTATTAATTTTTTTTCCCCATTTTATTTATGAGAATAAATGACTCAGAGTTTTATCAACACATAACCTTGAGCGAAATAATTCTTCATTGGCTCCATCCAGATTTTGTTCCATTCACATCTGCTTCTTCGGGTCAATACTCATGGACTACCAGTGCCGGTATAGTTTAGTGCGGCCCCACGCTGTCAAAACTGGTTGACATCACACAAACTCGTTGGAAGTCGAGTTACAAGCACTTTTAATTTACGCGTGCACATCAGTTCCGGTAAACAGGTGTTTGTATTAAAAAACAATTAAAAATCGCGAAAGATATAATCAATAACTCTGTTCGTATTGTACGTATATATGCTTTTTCACGGGTCATAAACTCTACAATGTGTTGAAAAACCTAAAGCCTGCTTTACAAAACTAATCGATTTGCTATAGTTTTGAAAAACCAACGATTGATTAATCTACCCATCTGGTAACTGTCGCCACTGATAACAGTTAACGATTTTCGTTCAATGAATATTTACATGCAATTGCGTACATGGGAATCAAACCTGCCGGGAAACTGTCCTGGCTCAGGTTGTGTGTGTGTTTACCATCGTCTTGGGAACACGTTGGCCCCGATATCTGACGAAAGAAACTTCAAGGAATTCCTTAATCCATGGACAGTGAATCTATTCCATTCTCCGGCGGATACCAGCGGAGTCTGAGTCAATTTCATACTGAATTTCTCCCAACTAAAGCAGATTTCATTCCTTGAAAGGCGGTATAAACACGGGGGCGTGGTTGGAGTTCTTCCCGTGGACAGAAACTTAGAGATCGTGATGCTTAGGTGCACGATTCTTGTTGCTTGTGTTCTCTTATTGGTTATAATCCTTTTTGGAACAACGAAGACTTGGTTTGGTCGCGTGCGAAGAGATGGCGGGAAAATTGAAGGAGGTAAGATTTTCTCTTGAAACTTTAGGGTTTTTTTTAATTGAATTAAGTTGCTGTTTATTTATTAACAAACCGGCAGCTTCATTTCAATTTCAATGCTACACCCGTTATATTATATGTGTGTATACTCACACAGTTGCTGCAAAGAATTGTAGAAATCGCTGAGGCAGATGCCCAAGTAACCCACCAACCACAGTTCTCCTTTCAGAAGAACTAGTCAGAGAAGTGCTGACCTCTGAATCCCTGGCTGGAGACAGAACTAGTCTGGTTCCTTTTTGTATACAATGAATATCAGCATCCATTATTGAATACAAAGAACACGACCAATTTGACGGCAGCATAATGAACTGCCCTTATCCCAAGTCAAGTCATGAACGACAATCTGAACTTGTTTTAATTCCCAAACTTGACTTTTTACAAAATATCCTCTGTGATACAGGAGTGAAAAAGGACGGCGTGTGTCCTGCGCAAACGGACCCTGTGTTTGACAGCACTGTGGGAGTATTGCCATGTCCAAAGAGTTGTCGCATCAGTTTAAGCGACTATGACTGTCTGGACGCAAAGAAATGCTGCCCCACCCCGTGTCATGGAAATAGCTATATGTGTGTGAACCCACAAAAAGACCCCACGACCGAGGCGACGGATGCATCCAATGTCACCACTACAGACGCCACAAGTTCAACAACAGCTAACATTCCTATCACATGAACAATGAACAGAATTTCGGTCATTCGGGTATTTAGTGCATAATGCAAATGCAACAATGCAATAACTAGGTGCACCAACCTAAGTAGGGTCTCTGAAGCATGCTCCAAAAAATTCCCTTATTCTCCTTAAATAAAACCATACATATTTGTTTTAAAAGTTTGAAGAAAAAAAATGTTTTTAGCTATGTCCATCCAAAATTAAAACACAAAGATTCTCTACGCGAGTGAGCAAAATAGGGCCATTTTTCGGCACACAATTTTAACATACAATTCGGAATTTTAAAAAACCCGTGCCGATATTATAATTATACTTTTTTCGGTGGGGGGGGGGGGTAATCGTCCTTACTGGCAACTAGAAGCTGAATTGCAAACGGGTGAGGCCAGACAGTGTTGGAGCCCCACGCATGTAACGTGTGCCTTTTGCAGCCAGCCTCATCTACCCATATCATGACCACGGAGCACTCAGCCAGAGACCGAAACAGTTTGATTTGTCCTTAGCAAGGAATCGAGCCAGGGCCATAGTGGTGAGAGACGAGCGCTTTGTACACATAGCCACCCATGCCACCCAAATTATGCAGACAAATCCCAAAAGACTAACCTTTAAATCTTTACCGAAATAGTCGTGGGTTTACAAATTATGAGTTTTGGCGCATGATTCAATCACTATTTAGAGTGGTGCACCTACAGTGTCCTTTTGTATTTACTCCTTTGTCTTTCCTCTCTGGACTTCTACTTATAATTAATTTGGCAAGTTCACCCCCCCCCCCTCCATTCAACTGAGTCCCTCCAATTCCCTCCTAACATGGGATGACCAATGTTTAGGAGAAAATGCACAAATGGTTTTAAATTCCCAAGTAAAAAGAAATAACTAACTGGTACTGGTAGCAAACAATAAGCCATTTTGTGATATGGTGGACACAATACTATGACACTATTATGTTTTAGTAAATTGTCTGTTTACACCTAAACCAAACAGCGCACTCCTATAGTGTCCACCATTTTTATTTCAAAAAGGTTTATTCGAGTGGTCGCTGTGGATACATATCACGTTCTTAAATAGTTACAAATTAGTACCAACAAAAGGGTTCTAATTTCAAAACACGTATATCCCCAACCATCATCCAAAATTATAAATAAAAACTTCCACGAGCTTTGTGTAAAAAAAACAACAAAACACAATAATCTGAGCTTTATTTGAGTTGTGTCGTTCCTCAGAACCTTCTTTTTCTCTCATCCGTCATGGAGAAATTGTGTTTGTTTTGTGTTGACAACGCGTGCATAAATGTAACCCTTGGTTGGTCTCGCAAAGTTGTCAGAATGAAATCCCTTTGTGTAGGCCTAGACCTTTAGAACCCAATGTAGGGTTGACCTAAAAGTGACCCCGGATCAAACGGAAAATATGATTAAATCCCATTTATGTAATTTCAATAATTATGTTTTTATCATAAACTTTATAGACAGCCTTCCATTGATACAGACTGAACAAGTCGCGTGCATATTTGAACTTCCAGGACTAAGTTGGTCCCAACCATTTCGATTCTGTTTCTTCAAATACTTTAGTTTCACGCAGTTTATGGCTCAACTGTTTTTCTTCTCATTGTTGGGGAAGTAAAATTTAGCCATGAAATAAATGAAAGGTAGATAAATTTAACAAATCAATAAAGAAAACCTCCGTTTTGGGTGAGTTTTAAACAATCATTTTATCATTAAACCTTTAAGTAATTGTCGCACTTATTCGGACGTGATTGGCAAATGGGGTTTCTGAAAAATAAGCACTCTCGTCCAAAGTTACCTTTGCTTTAATGTTAATATAAAGAAATTAGTTGTATTTTAAACAATAAAAAAAGGTATTTATAACAAATTGCTATGAGTGTTTTCATGTTTAAGAATTTTGTATAAATATAAGTATAAACTTGCTGTCACCATTAGTCCCAAAGTACAACTGACAACAGTTTTATTACCCGGTTTGCCAAAAAGTACACTTTTATAAGCGTGAGCCAAATTCCGAACATAAAACGAAGACTCCTGTTGGTGTTTTTTCAAATAATTTGATTAATCATTTGCAGGGTTAATTAGTTGCGCCAAGGAGGTAGAAATAAAAGGAGTTAATAAGAGAGACTATATGATTATAAACAAAGGTTTTACTGTATAATTTGGAAATACAACAACGTTTTAAGTTTGTACACGTGAGTGGAGTCTTTTGCCTCAATATCAGGGAATGTGTGTGGACGACGACATCGGTGTTACCGGTGCGAGAAAAAAACACCCAAAAGACAACAACTTGTAACTCGACCAGTCATAACACAGACATGGAAGGCTTATGCCACCACATCTAATGAAATCATTGTATCAAATGAAATCATTGGGCCTTAAGACCAGTACCTGTCTTTATCCTTGCGGATAGAGACAGTGGACCAGTCTGTGGTAAAGCTATAATACTAATAGCGATGAGTAGTGTGCTCCCAAACGCCAACACTAAATCTACACAACACACATAGATCCTGGTCATCTGATTGGTGGAATACGCGTCACGTGTCATACTTTATTTTTCGTCGCTCGTACCGCGAAGTGATCTATTTTGTCCACATCCACAAAAACCGTGTTTGGGAGAAAATCGCGATAGAAGCTGCACTATTTTTGAACTGCTGTTTCGGAGTCTGCTTATGTCTCATATTGTAAGTTTATTTTTTGATACAAAAATAAAGCTGACTACTTTATTCGTACAGAACTGTTAACGTGTTTTTATTCCTGTAACTATTTTTAATTAGTTATTAATTCCTGAACACACACGTCACTTCGTGAAAATTAAAAAAGAAGAAGAGAGTTTTGCCCACAGTGCGCTGTGTACAAACACAACGCATGTTGAGACCTATCGTATGGGGTTCTATAAAGGACACTTACACGGCGACTCTTTTTTTTTTGGTGGTGGCGATTTTTTTTTACGCGGCGACTTTTTTTCACCTTCCGGTCACTACAGGTCACTCACGCGTAAAACCAGTGCCTATCTTTATCCTCGCGGATAAAGACAGGGGACCAGTCTAACTTCACCAATAAGCTACAAAGCGCTACAGCGCATTTCAGGTGCGCATGTAACATTTGCATTTTCACGAAGTGACCTATCAGGAAGAGTTTACATACTTTCATGAAGTGAGCTATATCGCGATAGTATGGTGTTCTATAAAGGACACTTACAAGGCTTTTTTTTTAACGCTGAGACTTTTTGTTTTTTTGGCGGCGACTTTTTTCTTTTTTTACGCGGCGACTTTTTTTTATGGGGTGGCGACTTTTTTTCCCTTTTTTTGCGGCGACTTTTTTTTACGTGGCGGCTTGTTTTTCGGCGGTTTGTGTCGTGGAGCGGTTCGTGGATTATAGCGCCCTCTCGTAGGAAAAATTGTGACAAATCAACATGAGGCGGTCTTCCACACCAAGACTAATAGCCGAAGAGGGTTCTTCAGGTGTTTCAAGTGACCACGGATTGGGCAAGTCCCGCCGCAATAGTTTGTATAAAAACTTATTTGCAAAAATGTGTAATTTTTGACAGATAAGTCACTTCGTAGTACGAGCGACGATTTGCCAGGTATTTACTGCCTAGGAGTCCTTTATATTTATACAAAATAGGACACTTGGGGTCGATTTCACAAAGAGATAAGACTAGTCTTATCTGAAGTTAGGACCAGTAACTGGTCTTAACTTAGGACTAGTCCTTTCTCCTATCATTGCCTAGGACTAGTCCTAAGTTAGGAAGGGTTTTGTGAAATCGAGGTTTGGTCACTTAGCAATGAAGCTTCGCAGCGTCGTTTCCAAAATAATCGTTCCCGCCCGTTTGTCCCAACAAAACAAGGTTATGTCACGGCAAGCCGAACAAGATTGGTGTCTACATGGAGTCGTCCACATTGCTCAGAAGAGATTTTTCAAATTCACAGAATGCTGGGTGGACGAGTTTCAGTGTCTATTTTGTTAACTTGAAAGAACATTCAAATGACAAGCATCTATGTCCGAGTCACGGTATGTAAAACATTATATTTGATAATTACATTTCGTTCGTGTTTTGTCGCAGAGTATAATCACTTGGTGATATATGGCTTTTCCATTTCACAAGGCGAAGCCAAGTGAAATGCGATAGTCCAGATTCACCTGCTACAATCCACTCATGCATTCAATATTTGTGAAACGGAACAGATAACTTTAGAAGTTCTTTCGTGATGCGTTCTAGGTGATAGTGGGAGACTTTGGAACGCTAGGCGGCAGCAGACTTACCAGGTAAATTTCCATTGTTTGCGTAGTTTTGAGCATGCGCACATTACCGAGAACGATGGATTTACCTGGTAAGTCTGCTGTCACCTAGCGTCCCAAAAGTTTCCCATTTAGCCACTCAAATATTTTTATTTACTGTTCATTAGCCTATCCAAAAATGATTCTTTCCCTTTTCGTGGCCATTTAACAAAAAAATGTAAAAGAATTTCACTCCGGTAATAAAATAGCCGTTTTCGAAACCACAGCTTAGTCTTTGGCTCGGGCTTCAGCCTGGTTGAAGTCCCGTACCGCAAGTGTACATTTTCAAAATTACTTACTGAGCCGAAGTCGGAGCCAAAGCCCTAAGCCGTTGTTTTGAAAAGGATTTTTAATAACTTCCATCTATCTGGCAGTGTATTCATTTACATATTCATCTTTCTGTTTACACCCTGCACTCTAAAGACTCCCGGGTCGAACCGGAATCTGTGTCAAAATGACCCAGAAATTGGTCAGACTGCCGCAGAATCCGTGTTCTTAAATGCCACCAACCTGACTCGGAAATGGGTCAGGCCCCGTTGGGCCCAGATTCCGAGTCAACTCTGAGCCGGGAGTTTCTACAGGTTAACCTTACTCATTATTTTTAATGGTCTTTTCAACACAATCAAGCTCTAATCAACAAAATTAAGGCAAATTGAAAATACTCCTTATCAAAAATAGTTATCGTTTGAAAATGGTTTGAAAATTCTTCACAACCATGTAACTCTTACAGTTTAAGTAAAATAAAATCTAGAGGAAAGGAAATGTCAAATTCAATTTTTTGATATTCTCATTTTCCAAGAGTCCTCATGTGGGTAGGGGAAAATTACAAGTTTCTTATATCCGTTAAAATGGTGTAAATTGCCATTGTATTCGATACCGCTTCCAGTGCAAATTTGTCAACATCCAAAACATCTGATGACCTCATTCTGAGACAAAATGGGTCTCTACGTTTTTGTACAGAGATATTTTGGTTCATATCTGACCTTTTCAGGGCGATGTTTTAAACATTATGTGATTACACTTCAACAACGTAACGATCTTTACATTCCTGGGAGGAATTTTCCGTCAGTCAAAAGTTCAAATTCAAGACCGTTTTGAATACTGAACGTTATCGAAAGTCAGGAATGAACCAAAAACATCCATGATGTACAAAATTGTAGAGACCCGTTTTTTTCCAGAATGATGTCATCAGATGTTTTGGATGTAGACACATTTTGTACTGAAAGGGTATTGAATACAATGGCAATTTACACCCTTTAAGAGACTTGACATTTTTCCCCACTCACATGAGGACTCTATCTATTGGAAAATTAGTACAGCACAAAGTTGAATTGGTCATTTCCCTTCCTCTTTAATTAATCTACGTATAATGATTAATTATACCGTAATAGTATAGTTCCCAAACCCACAATTAATGGCCTAACTATGGACATTTTCATTTTTGGGGCAAGAGGGGGTAAGTCAATAATTGGGGGGGGGGGCTTTTTTATCAGAGCTTGGGGGAGGCTTTTTTATCAGAGCTGCGCATTGGAAGAGTTGCGACAACTAATTGCGATTGTAAGCCATGTTTGGTAAAAAAGCGTGTCCGCACTCCGGGTGCCAGACAAGACCTTCACACTGGGTTGTCGGACTGAAAATGATATCCAGTGGTCACTTCATGTTGCAACTCCCATGCAGCTCTCCTTTTGATGTATCAAACCATTCATTTGTGAATGTTTCGATCTCATGGGGATGGCAAGAAGGGAACACGAGTTTTGAGTGACGCGGTGCTCCCGACCACCCCCATCCCCGCCCTCCCCCCACCCAGCTGGTTACGCCACTACCCACAAACAAATGGAAAATTAACCTACCTCCAGAATGACAAAGGTCTTATCATAACTACAGTGGTAAAAAGTTGTCATTGATATCTTGGATGCATTTCTCTGGGCATGCGTCACTTTGCTTTCATTGTCTGTATAATCGAGTTGTTTTCTTCATATTATTTCTACAAGTAAAATTCCTAAAGGCTTACACGAAATTGTCCCATTATGTTTAATTTGGGGATGAACAGAGACAATTTTACCAGAACTTGAACCCGTTCTATAAACAGTTGTTCTTTGTTCACCCCAAAATTGAATTAAAATTTACTAAGTCAGTTTCCATTGTGGTTTATTATTTGATGTAATCAATTTAACGTACCATTTTCAGACATTAGATGTCAGTGATGCTTGAGCATCAAAACTACACAAAGTAGACCGTGCAAGTCTCGCGCGTATCGAAAACGAGAAACCAAATAAACCTCTAATAATTCTCTAATTTTTCTATGAAGTCTAATCATCCTTTTAAATTCTATTTTTACATAATTCTTGAAAATAAAAATACCCATATCAATCTGTTATTAAACCTATTTCAATTTATACACATATCTATTTAGTATATCTATTTATTATAATACAAATATTAGTTAACATTAAGACAAGGAAGTTCCGATACGAGCGAGACTTGCTCAATCTGTATTAATGGAAAGCGTTTTTACAATGTTTATGATAAAACCAGAATAATTGTCATTTATATAAATAGGCTTTAATCCTATTTTCCGTTTGACCTGGGGTCACCTTTTACAAGGACACCCTGCATTTAGGTTCTAAGGGATATTCAAAGAGATTTTATTCACTAATGTTGTAACACAAAACAAGGGTTAAATTTATGCAGGTGTTGTCAATAAAAAAACAAAAACATGACGGATGAGAGAAAGATTGTTCCGGGCAACTTGAACTAGACAACACAAGCATTCAGTTTAGGTTACTGTGTTTTTGTTTTTAAAGAAATAAAGCTTGAGGAAGTTTTTATTTATCATTAATTTTTGCGATGGTTCGGGGTATACATATTTTTACCATGTGAGTGATATGTATCCACAGCAGCCACTCAAACTATTTGCTACAAATTAGTTATCTCTTTTAACTGGGGACTTTAAAATAATTGGTGTATTTTCTCCCACACAGTGCCCTCCCATCAGGAATATGAAGAGAGCCATTGTACATTGTATAATGGGGGGGGGGGGGGTAAACTTGCCAAATTAAGTAGAAGTCCAGAGAGGAAAGACAAGGGTATGTTTGTCTGGAGTACAAAAGGAACATCTTGTGGGTGTACCACACTAAATAGTGATTGAATCATGGTCCAAAACTCATCATTTGTAAACCCACAACTATATTTCCGTAAAGCTTTGAAGGTCACTAAAAGATAACAAACTTTTTGTTCTAATATTTATGGTTATATTTAAAGAGGTTGTGGGATTTGGGGAGTATGAGGGACTCTACTTAGGGTGGTGCACCTGGTGATTGCATTGTTGCATTGTTGCATTATGCACAAAATACCCGAATGACCGAAATCCTGCTCATTGTTCACGTGATAGAAATGTTAGCTGTTGTTGAACTTGTGGCGTCTGTAGTGGTGACATTGGATGCGGCCGTCGCCTCGGTCGTGGGGTCTTCTTGTGGGTCCACACACATATAGCTATTTCCGTTACACGGGGTGGGGCAGCATTTCTTGGCATCCAGGCAGTCGTAGTCGCTTAAACTGATGCGACAACTGTTTGGACATGGCGATACTCCCACGGTGCTGTCAAACACAGGGTCCGTTTGCGCAGGACACACGCCGTCCTTTTTCACTCCTGTATCACAGAGGATAATTTGTAAAAATCAAGTTTGAGAACTCAAACAAGTTCAGATTGCCATTCATGATGGTGATAAGGGGCATCCTTGCGCGTGTAATCTTGGTAATGTGCTCCGTATTCTATTACAGTAATGGATGCTAATATTCATTGTACAGAAGGAACCAGACTATTTTTTGTTCCAGCCTCATTTTGGTTACTTTGGTATGGGAGAATTCAACATGGCCGCACTACGATAAAGGTCTATATGTTGGTTCCAATAAATTGGGGGGGGGGGGTAAGGATCTCTCTGAGCTGGATCCAACAATCGCTTGAGAAACACACGAAAAGAAATATTAACATCCAACATTCAACAAGGGATGTACTATTTTGCCCGGGATCTTTGCAATTTTGCCCGGGTTTACTTCCCCGCATGTGCGGATAAGTTTAGTATTTCGCCCCGGGCGAAGTATCGGCGAAAGAGTAAAACGCCAGAAAGGCAGAATAGTACATCGCCCAAAACGCAATAGTAAAGCCCATGGGCGAAATAGTAATACGGGTATTATTTTGCCATGTCATAAATACACGAATCCGTAACATTCTCGAACGGTTACACACCCATGTTCCGACACTCCTACGTTCCGACAACCAGTGTATTTTCCTAATCCTAACCCTAACTTTAACCCTTACCCGAGTAAGTCACGAGGTTTCTTTGTAAAATAGGTTTGTCTGAATATAGAGCAGTCACCTTCTCCCGGGTAAGCGCATAATTGTTGCGCCTAGGCTACGATCTTGGCTGAAGAGTGTTTGAGACGCTGGTCTATCATTTATAGGGATTCAGAGGTTTCAGTATAGAGTCAGTGGTTGGTGGGCTAGTTGAACATCTGCCTCAATGAATTTCTACAATTCCTTGCAGCAACTGTGTGA
>CM021527.1:8744545-8761130 GCA_010994315.2 Pisaster ochraceus
CCCCCTTAAGCAATACATAAACTATTTTAAAGTTTTTCAAGTTAGCTAAAACTGTCTTGTATATTATAAACTGAGTGATGTCATCACACTGAAAGTAAAAAAGTACACGAGTCAACAAGGTGCTATCTGCCCCATATGGTTCCAGGCAGTTATGTGTTGAGTTCCACCAACAATCAATTTTTAACAACAGGTGCAAAACATGTCAAGCTATGTGATAATCTGTGAAAATGAAGACAAATTGAACCCGGAAATCAATGAAGTAATGCAATAGTGTCTGTTTGGCAAAGATGCCGGGGTGAATCTTTCACACAAAACCTTCATCTAAAAAACAGTGAATGGTCCTTTTATGTGCAGTGAATCATCCTGTGAGGTCATGTAGATGGTACACTCTATGTAACTAAGTCAACAGTTATGTCACGCCTGATCGGTGGCAGAGGGTGTTCCCCAAAATGTTCCCGTACTTAAACACATTCTATTCCTCTTGTACAGAAGTACTCCCCTTAAAATCCTCTAAAGAAGTCCGGAGATTCCCAGAACATAATGAATAACAAAAATGATATTACTGAAGACACAATGGGGGGGGGGGAGTACACCATGATATGGAGCAACAAATGCAACAGTTGACAGGCCTACCAGGAACAGTTGACAAAAGAATAAAATCAACAGGAGGATATGACAGTCAAACACAGATGTTTATGCTCTGCGTGCATTTGTGCCACACAGGTTGTGTGTTAAAGATACATGATAGATATTCTTGCTGGAGCTGTTGTCCCGCACAACATCCAGAAAAAAAGACAAACAAGGAGAAGTTGTGCAAAATGCACATGCAAAAAGTGACAATAGCTGTACAGTAATTTTGGAACTATATACTGCCTGTAGTATAAGTCACAGCAACAACTTTTTTTTTTTTTCGGAGGTCAGTGTACAAGTGGCCCTGAATATAAAGCTGCATTCAAAAGTGCCTAATTTTTATATCACATACACAGAAGGCAGGGTTTGAATCAGCAGTGGTTGAGTGAAAACCTACCTTTTGTAATCCGCTGGGTGAGGCCACAAAATGTTCCTTGCGTGCCTACCAGTGGTAACGTCTAATGGCAAGATTATTTTCAAGTTTGGAAGATGGTTTGACAAGTTTGACAAGCAATTTACACCAAGGCCCATGAAATCTGATTTAATGTTATCAATGCACAAATCTGACCAATGCCTGGATACAGTATTTGTAGGTCAGCACTAAATTTATTTGATTGTGAAATGGTAAACAGAAGCCTGCATACTCCATTTTTTATTTTTTTATTTTTTTTAGACTACAAAAATATCTGGCCTGACACCATGTTCATCAGGAAATTCAGATTGTTGACAAATTTTGGCTGAGGTTAACGATTTCTACACATCTGTGCATGCAGTATACACAAAAACAATTACCGTGATGACACTAGATCAATGTAATTCCTTGGGTGTAATAAGCCCTGCTGTTGTTGTTGCACAAACACAATCTTTTCAAGCTCAAAACAAAATCGGCTTAAAATGCAGAAAGAATCATCTCAGTTTAAATAATCGCCGCATGCCAAGAAAATATTGCTTTTGCAAAATAATAACGGGGCACCAGTCATAACAATATGAATGAGATGCTGGTTGGTAACCTGTTGATGTTTAGCAACATTTTTCTGTGCTAAACATATTTTCAGTTCAAAACAAATCAGCTTAAATCCACAGAAAGAATAATCTCAGTTTTTAATAATCGCCGCATTCCAATATAGAAAAAAATATCGCTTATTGCAAAATAATATCGAGGCACCAGGCATAACAATGTGAATTGACATGCGGGTTGGTAACCTGTTGATGTTTAGCATTATTTTTCTGTGCTAAACATATTTTTGTGCTTACAATACGAGCTTGATAAAGTTTGGCCCTGGGCACAATTTCATGGTGCAGTTGACCACGTAATTCTGTGATTACAGCCAATAGGGGACTTTTGGGAGGCTAGGTGGTAGCAGACTTACCAGGTAAATGCATTGTTCTCTGCAATGTGCGCATGCTCAGAACTGCATGCTCAGAACTACATAAACAATGGAAATTTACCTGACAAGTCTGCTGCCACCTAGCATTCCAAAGTCTCCAGTTGAGTTTACATGCTTTATTGATGCAGAATTCTGTGGTAATCAGGATATGTATGTATTTGGAACGGGGTGCTTTCTTTTTGCACCGACAAAAAGAAATCCCAATCGTGAATTAATTTTTCTTTCGTGTTTAACTGTGAATGTTACATAGATCAGTGGTTTATGAAATGACAAATCCAAACCATGAATGCATGACGAAAGACAAACACGACAAAATCCCAAGTTTAAGCTACGCACCAAACTCCAAACTCGCGCTTGTTGATTATGGAAAAATACAGTGCATCCAACTTGGATATGGGACGCAGAGCGCTATATATTTTTTTAATATTCCGCTCATGCTTGGGTGATAACAAAAGTCCGAAGTTTGAGCATGTAACAGGTAAATTTACTTTTTTTTTCTTTTTTGGGAATTCTTCCCAGAAAATGATCCCAACCACCAGAGATTTCCTTGAGGCGGCAATCCAGCGATTTGGACCTCAGCGCCCCGAGAAACGTCTTGGTTCCCAGATTGATGCCAGCAAGTCGTACGTTCTGAGCCTCCCAGATTTCTGTTTCTTGCCAAGTCCGGAAAAACTGTCTGATAATCCAACATTTAGCATCGAAATAAAGGTATTTTAATTTTTTTAAATGGATTTCTGATTTTGAAATACATCATTGTGTTTTGGAAGAGTAGAATTATTCACATTCCATGAACAGATTGCAGGGCTCGAATTTTGGGGAAAATCCACAAGACCTCGGGGCTTGAAGCTCAAAATATTTACTAGACCAGAGTTTTTTGTACAAGACCAGATTCAATATGAGAAAAGAAATTGCTGACACAGTTTAACATGCATTTACCTGTTTTTACTTGAAAAAGCACTAAGACATGTTAGAAAAAAGTTATCTCATTTGTCTTTCATATAAAGTATATTTCGTTACTCAACATTCGAACATAATTCGTTTTTGTTGAAGATATTACACCGTGAGGTATTGCTATTCAGTTGTAAAAACACAAGACAGACGGAGTTGTCAGATCTTGAGTTTACTGGCCCAACACTAAAATCAACGACCTCAGACCTGTTGTTTAGTGTAAAATTTAGGCCCTAAATAGAATAAGCTTTCGCAAACTGCTTCACCATCGAAAATGATCTTTTGTATAAATGGGTAAAAAAAGTTAATGGCCTGATGTTTTGACCCCAGCAGAGTCTTTCTCAAAGGCTAAATGACAACAAAACACACACATCTGTCTGCTTTATTTGCTCAGTTTATTACTGTATTTACGTGTGCATTACACACTTAAATTTTGCAAAGGGCACTTCCATTGGAAAGTCTTGAAGTCTATATGTAGGAAACTTTTGAAGGGGCACCAAGGCCAAGACTGTGGCAACAGAGACCATGGCCTCCGTTTAATTCCAGGCCTGTATTAACCTATTTTTTTTTTAAACACCCCTAAGTTTTCCAAACATTGGTTTCAATATATTATTCAGTATCTTTGCATGTTTCTTTGATTAAACCAAATCTGCCAAACCATGACCTTATTAATGAGCCTGTTTATTTGCATATCTCCTGTTTTAGCCAAAGAGAGGTTTTCTTCCCGTTTCTCACCATATTCCAGATGATCTTGCCATTAAATATTCAGTCTGCCGTGTGTGTCTGCATCAACACCATAAGGTATCGATGAACAGCCAATCAAGTTGGTTCTTTTGTTTCATCAACCAATCAGGTTGTCTGTATAACTAATTGGGCATTTTGTCAACGGCCAATAAGGTTGGTTCTTTGTTTTCCAACAACCAACCACATTGCTTCATAATCAAATGTTTTTGGTATCAATGACCAATAATTTTTGCCATTTGGTTTCACCAGCCAATTACATTGTCTGTTTTGTTACATAATCAAATTGGCCATTTAATCAATGACCAATCAAGTTGGATTTTTTTTTTCACCAAAGACCAATCAATTTGATAGTTTAATGAAAAACAACACCAAGTAGAAATTAAGAAAAAACAATTTTATTTATTTGATAATGCAAGAGACTGTGTTATGGGAAACAGAAAATTATATTGTGACCTTTTCAGGCTGAATCAGACAAGGAAAATCACTGCGGCTGTTCGTAGCAACTGTGATCTCGAAATGAATCATTGTTTAAAATTGATGTGCGTGTTTGTCTGACTGTTTAGGTCCAGAATGGTGTGTGGGAGCAGCATAGTCATTACTGTCCATTGGATCTGTTCTCTTGGTAAGACCCTTGAATCACTACACGGTGAACTGCTGCTGCTGCCGCCGCTGCTGCTGCTGTGCTGCTCACGTGCTGCTGCCGCCGCTGCTGCCGCCGCTGCTGCCGCCACTGCTGCTGCTGCCGCTGCTGCTGCCGCTTACTCTCTTGGTAAGACCCTTAAATCAGTACACGGTGAACTGCTGCTGTTGCCGCCGCTGCTGCTGCTGTGCTGCTGTCACCGCTGCTGCCGCCACTGCTGCTGCTGCTGCTGCTGCTGCTGCCGCTCCGCTACTGTCGCCCCGCTACTGTCGCCGCCACTGCCCAATGCTTGTCATCAAAATCTGTACTCAAAATGTTTCAGGTTAGAAGTCAACAACCACGGGGGCACACTATTTGACAATTTGTTAAATTCCACAAAAGCCATGACCTTGAAATCTTGGGTTGAAAGAAAAAGTTGTGGATTTGCAGTTCAATATTCATGGTCCTTGGCGCATGATTTTTCTCTCTGCTTTATAATGTAGTGTGCCCAGCACATGAATACACTAGCAATAAGGACACTAGAGGACACTTTAGCAATGTAGCAGTGCACATGCTAGTATAAACTTACAGCATCTTTTTTTCCTCCATTTCAGTGACCCACCCCGTATGAAATACTGCCTCAATATGTTGCTTAGAAACCCCCAGAATAATTTCAGAATTTGTAAGGTAAGTTTTTTGTTGTTGTTATTATTGATTGTGATGTTATTAAGTGTGTTTTGTTTTTGTCTAGTTTTCTTCCATTATGGATGTGTGGCTGACTTCCCAATTAAAACCAAATCAGGAGACAATGTCCTAGATCTTCGTCTTTGTCTGCTGTGTACGCCCTCTATGTTAGCATTTGGCAGAAAGTATCAACATAGGGGACCACTTTGCATCCAGCACATTAGCAGTTTTTCTAACGGTTGTAATTTTGCATTCCAGGATGGTGTGCTAATCTATCAGGTCTTTGAGAAGTCTACACCATCACTGCAAGAGCAGCAGGATTTGGTGAACCAGCTGAAGCCTTACTTCGGGGATGGAACCTCAACTGAGATGATTGAAGAAAACCCTCTCGAAAGGTATCGCGGACATTGGTGTTTCCCCCCTTTATATTCCGACGCTTTCTTTTGAATAACATGAAAAATACTTTAGTGGTTGAACAAAGAAAATTTGACTAGAGAGGGATTTGAACCAACGACCTTCGGATTAATGTGCTGGTGCACTACCAACTGAGCTATCTAGCCCTAATGTTGGCGGTCTCCCGAATTTGATAATGTCAGTGTTCGGGGGTGCCAGTCTGAAGCCGTACAACTGTTGACTGTGGTTTATTACATGACAAAAAGAAGAGAAAAGCATCATTAACAGTTAATAACATTGTTGTTGTTGCAGTTCATGTGTACAGGCCTTTCTGGATGTATTAATCAGGACCTTGTTATCAAACAATGTGCAAAATGGCATCACACCACATGTTTCATCCAGGCACAGCCTAGGTGCGCAATTCTGCAAGGAAAGTGGCTATAAGACTACAGGTAGGTCAGTAGGGGACTTGTATCCTTTGCTAAGCATAAATGAGCAGGATACCAGACGCAAATCATACATGTAGAATGTTATTGTGGCCTTGGAATCTGTAACTCCAGGGGTTACCAAAAGGTGGAAATGCCATTATTTCAATATACCTCCTAAAATTTAGATTGTAGTTTCAGATTTGTTTTGTTAGGAATGACTTATATCTTTGAAGAGAGCACGGCCAACGTAGTGAGAACTTAACATTGATTTTGTAAAAAATTTGTTCAAATTGTTGTCATGAATTTCTGTTGATTAGGTAAGAATGATTCTTATTGTAGAACCTGCACAAAATGTTAAAACAATTAGAGGGTGCGGGAGTATATTTTTGCCTTCTATCCAAAAAGTTGAGACCGCTGGAGCACCTACAGCACCCCAAGATCAGTTTTCTGGTCCACTCATTTATCATTAGATAGAGTCCTTATAAAAATGGTAGGGTAGTGGGTAATATTGTTGTTTTTATTTGCGTTACTTGTTATATCTTTCTGTAATGAAACCGAGGAACCCTCAAAAGTGGGCTACTAAAAAGTCTACTCTTTCCAATGACAGGCTCGGAAAATCATCCTTGAATAAGCACTTGAATAAGTTAGTTCTGCTGTTCAGATGAGATTCAAAATCTTCTTACAAACCAGTAATTGAGAAATGTTTGGTCTTGATTTTTAGAGTCGTTTCCGACCAGTGTGAAAGCTGAGGCGATTGAAAACTGCATTCTGAGGAGACTGCTCGCTGCGCAGTCGCTGTCCATCTTAGAGATTGATGTTATCTACCAGCTTTATCTAAAAGTCCTAAGACACTTGGAGGAGCATTCTGAAGACAGGTAGGTGGAGAAATGGAGACTTCACTTGTCTCAGACCTCCCAAGATGTACGCTGTGGGCATATTTTTACAAATTTTACGCTTTGACGTTTTATTCTTAAAGAGGGGCTCCAAGGTCAAATTGAGTTTTGTGATGCATTTATCTACCGATAGATAGAGTCCTCATGAAAGATGGGAAAAAATTACAAGCCTGTAACCTCGTGTTAAAATGGTGTAAAACTAGGAATTATTAGGGAAATTAGAAATTTAACCTCTTAAAAAGGAATTTCTGCGCTAGTCAAAAGGTCAAATTTAATGCTATTTTGATTGAATATCATCAAATTCAAGAATGAAGTAAAAATCTTCTGTACAAAAATGCACATATCATTTATTTGAAATGTGGCGACGTTGAATGTTTTGACAAAAAAATTCACTTGATGGGTGTAATACATTGTGGCATTTTACACCATGTTAATGTAAAGTCATAAATAATATGTAATCCTTTGTTTGCTTGCATTTTTTTTTAAAGCATTGAAAAATAATTTCTTATCGGGCAAAATCTATTTCCTTTCCACTCCTCAGTCAGAATTACATTCTAGATTTCCCGTACGGAGGAATTTTCAACTACGCTGACGGCCTGCATCTTGGAATCGGCAACAACGGGACCAACGGGAAGAAGTTGGACGTATCTGACATCTCCATCAAAGATGCTGTGCAGATGGTTCGAGAGTTCCTCATCACTCGAACCGTGAAAGATTGTTCCATCATGGTGGCAGTCCAGCTGGTAGACGAAAACTATGACGGGTAGGTTGTCATCTTAGGTGACGGTGAAATATCATTATTCAATAGGTGATGATTTTTATGAAGAATGTTATTTGGTTTTACCCTAAGTTACACCGATGTCTATTAAGCACTGTATACGCAGTGCTTTCCCGAGTTCTGTAAAAAAAACAAACATCCAAAGGCATATCGCTTGGGTGGGATTCGAACCCACAACCCTTGACATTCTAGAGTAGAAATCTTACTACAAGACCACCAAGCTTGCCCAGTAGCTAGAGGCAGTTTGAATCCTATATTTCAGCAACGGGTATTGCAACAAATTAATAGAATTAGTAGATGTTAAATCAGGGTGTATCAGGGATGAAGAGGTGTTTTTTTTTTTGCCTTTTGTGTTTTAAGCACTGTATACTCATTACTTTCCCTGATGCAAATTTTGGATGCAAATTTAACATTTGAAATTTGGGCGCTCAGCACAATCGTCCAAATGAGTCTTTTGACTCGATAGGGTCAGGCCATGTTTAATCACTTCCAACTGTGTATGTATCGCACATTTAAACATGGTCACATGATCTCCTCTCGACCCATGCGAATGGATAAACTGTCCCAGGTATTTATGAATTAACATTTTGGATGTTGTTTTTGACAGTGTGGCGCTTCGTATGCCTGATGGAAAGACGTATTTGCATTCAGCCGAGGTGATTGACCTCGATCCCAAACCGTCCAGTAGAATACCTACCTACGAGAGGACGGACAGGAAGATTGCCCTGGAGTACCTCAAGCATATTATCAAGGAGACAGGAAAGTAGCGGTGTGGGAATTTACGCTCTAGTTATCCATCGGATCGTTCTTGGAATTTCATCTTGGAGAGGGCAAGGCCATTTTAACCTTGGAAAATCTTGGACGTATCTAACATCTCCATCAAAGATGCAGTGCAGATGGTTCGAGAGTTCCTCATCTTGAGTGTATTCGATATGTTTATATTATTACTAGCTGTTTAGTTTTATAACTTTACTTTTGGGGGTATTTATATGGATATATACATAAATAATGTCAAGTTGCAATTAAGTACAACTTGTACCCATGGTTTGAAGGCATTTTAAAAACACAGATTCGAATGATCGTGTATGCCATTGGTAACCAAGTAGCACACCTGCAATTTTATCTTTGAGAGGGTAAGTCATTTTGCAAAGGGCACTTTCATTGGAAAGTCTTAAAGTCTTTGGGACACCTTTGAAGGGGCACCAAGGCCAAGACCAGGGGCAACAGGCCATGGCCCTCATGGTCTCCATGGGCTCCATGCCACGCCATGCCATAGTCTGTAGAGTCTTTTTGAAGCCCGACCAACAAGTTTTTAAAAGTAGCCATTAAAAATGCAGATGCATTTGAAAAGGATGAAAAATAATGAATAATGAACAAAAAAAGTTCCTCCATCAATTTTTAGAGAGGGTTTACAAGGAACTAATGATTAATTTTCCTTGGCCCTTGTTGGATACAAGCATTTTGCCAATGGTGGCCACCTTTATTTGAACCATGTACTTTAATATTTACACATACACAATATACATGTAGTGTCTAAAACGTGTACACTTTTCTTTTTAATAACAACTTCTTGTATTATACTAATTTTATTTGTGAATATTTACTTAACTTTTTATTTTTATTCTTCTATACCTTTGTTTTGATATTTTCCTAACACTGAAATTTAGAGTTGTGTTTATTTAACAAAACAACCCAAGCCAATTTTCATCGAGCTGAAAATAACGCTAAGCAGAACTAAAATTTGCTTTGAAGAAAAAAAGGTAACTCAGCTAAAGTTACCATTTTTAGGGCAGTGTTTGTGGCTGGTTGAAGGCTCTGCCAACTTTGACTTGGCAGAGCGAAATTATTTTTGTTTCTGTGTTTAACCCTTTGGAGAGACCATTTATTTCTGTATGATTATCATACACCTGAACATGTTTTTGGGGTTAAATTTTGGAAAAAAATCTTTATTGTAAAAGTGTCTGAAAACATTATATATAAAACAGAAATTTTGTTTTGTTTTAGAAACATTAGGAAATGTCAATTCAGGGCATGACCTCTACCAAGACCTTTTTGGTTGAGTGGGAGTAGGTCAGATCTTGCAGCCGTTTGTGGCTATGGGCATTATGGCACATGCCATTTCCGGCAACTATGGTCTTCGAAGGGTTAATCAACACGAATTGTTCTCTCGTTTTTGTGCTGGGAAACCTAATATTTAAAAGAATTTAAGTTCAAAACTTATTACATTTTAAAAAAATACCAGAGTAACTAAATCTCTCCTCCCTCTAAAAACCTTGCCTGTGGCATTTATAAAGGAATAAAGATGCCAGTAATCTCTCCCCCAGAAATGTCGCCCCTACACAGTTGGAAGTATTTATTCGCAAAACAAAAGCAAACATGGGGACCAGGCTCAAACAGTGGCTTAAACTGTGGTGGTGTGTCTGGTAACCTGTTGCTGCTAAAACTGTTAATGTGTATGAAGTGGTATATTTTTGGGTTGTGAAATGTGTTTTTAAGGAGGTTTTTGGCGCCACAAAAGTTGGTTACCTTTTTAATTTATTACAAGGGGGACAAGTTACTCCAACAAACACTTTAAAAAGGTGAAAACAAAGATAAAAACACAGTATTATGTCTGCAGAAGGATGAAACTGCTAGTGGTTATGCTGAGATTACTAGTCTTGGTTTCAATACTTTATGTTCAGATACCAGAGGTCCACATCTTTGCAAAAAAAAATATATAAAAATTTGTGTTTATGTTACCTAAAATGTTGTGTGGATGTTGTTTTTTACACACACAACTAAAGTTGTTTAAGTGTTATATTGAACCATATTGGGTTTTTGTCTGAAAACCTTAGCATAGGTTCCTTGCTGTACGGCTGAATACTGGTGTGAAGTATTTTGGGAACTGATTTAGCCAGAAATGTTGGCCTTGTCTTGTTCTTTGCAGTTGTCCTGTGAAGAACATACAAGTATACATGAATCTACCTCATCTTAACACTTTCTATTAATGTGTAACCATCAATAGTTTGATAGCATTTTTTTTCTGAAATCGTATTAGTTATTTTGTAAACTTGGTGTATCGGTTTGTTGTAGCCTTGTCCAAGGTAGTTGCACTCCCCCCCTTCGGATATTCATACCAGCAAGTAGAATTAACATTGTGGACAAACTTTTTGTTTCTTGGGAAGGGGTGATTTATACCCCTCCCCAACTACTGCAGCGGTTGATGGATACTGTTTTTTTCTGGATTAACGGCCCACTGCTCACAGGGATCATAACTAAATTCCCGCCCCTTTTTTAGACACCTTGCTATTTACCTAGGTAGAGTTGTGAGGCAGGCGGGCTTGCATAAAGAGCCCTGGACAAGGCTGTTCTGTTTTGTGTAAATTGACAATGAAGTTCATGATGGAACCAATAGTCGTTTGATGGGTTCTGTCAAGCATCATTTGTGTTATTACAGAAAACATTTGTGCTGATGTTGTTCCTCAAGAATTTCTACACCAACTGTTGCAGTGGGAAAACTTCAGAAACAGAAGTGTGCTGAAGAAAACAACATAAATTGGAGTTGAAAAAAGAAAAAAATTGACAAGAGTGGGATTTTAAATTTTTTGAAGCGTAAAGTCGCATCCCCTTAAGGTGATCCATTGGTTGCCATTTCCCAGGCTGTATCATAAACTTAAGTGTGGTCCCTGGCTATACGGCAGTTACAGGCTGAATGGCTTCTGACTGGCACCCGGAACAAAGATATTGACAAAATAGCAAGACTAAGAAGAATCTTGAAACCTATCTGTTTTCTCTATAATTTTTGTGTTATTATATATATATCTAATTTGATGTAAGCGCTATGGTACATTTGTGTATAGCGCACACATAAATACTTGTTATTATTATTATTATTAAGACTGCCAACATAGGGCTGGATAGCTCAGTTGGTAGTGCGCCGTCACGTTAATCCGGAGGTTGCAGGTTGAATTCCTGCTCTAGTCAATTTTTCTTTGATCAACCCAAAGTTATTTAAAAAACAATGCATACTATTTATTTAGTTAACATTTATTTCAATGCCGTCATTCATTTCAATAATGCAAAATCATGTAGAAATTACACAAGTAATACTTTAGAATGAAATTTAGTGTAAAAATACACAGTGATTCAACAATAAGCAGCAAATTTATGACAATTTTAGGGGTTAGGTTCAGCGAAACGCTTTTGTTCCTCAACCTATGGACAGACAAACATGTAATCAAGATGGACGTAGGACATAGGACAAACAGAGCAGACTAGACACATAACCTATGATATAGCGTAATAAGAGTCACGAACTAGACTGATCCAAGAAGCCCTGCCCACTGCTCGCCTTATCCATGGATGATTAAAAAAGCATTTTGTAATGGGATATTTAGCATGTCAGGCTTTTGGGTACACCCTCGTGATGATGCGTAGTCAATGTATAAAGAAACAGAGCCCGATGGATCGGTCTATTACAAGTGGCCAAGTAGAAGTGGTTTTTTTTTAAACAGGGTATCCATGGAGTTCTTTCAAACCATTTGGGTATTATAAATAGCTTGTTTTAACTAACCAGGGTGCAGCCGGATCCCAATTGGCAGCTACGGCTACGACTGTTGCTAAGGTTGCTAAGACTGTTGTACTGTAATGCATGATTGTGCGGCTAACCAGCTGTAGCTGTAGCCACCATTTCAGACACGGCCTAAAGCAGTGTAAACCAAACAGAGTCTGGAATGAAAAATAGTCGGGGCCTTGTTCACAAATGGAAAACTTACAACTGTTAAAGTCAGCGTGACTACAGGGAACCTGACAAAAATGGCCAGGGATGAATTATTTTACTATTAAGTGTTGAGTTTCCCCAGTGTTCGATATTGGTTGAATAATTTGTATCTGCAAATGAAGAATTCTAAGACCCCTCCTTCATTTATACAATGCCTGATATGTGGAAGAAGGAGTGTATCGTGTTCCCCCCCCCCCAAAAAAAAGGTGGTACTTGCCTGTATGAGAGGAAAATAATGTATGGTATGGGATGGTATAGGATGATTGGGAGAGGTGTATCCTCTGGCCCAATATCGTGTATAGTAATAATTGGGTTGCACCACTGCGTCTCGGGGGGGGGGGGGGGGGGGGGGGGGGGTACTATTAAAGCTAGTAAGCTAGAACATGTAGTAAGATTGCAAAATTCATGAACTGTAATAATTGCTTACATGCCTGTGAACAATTTGAAAAGTTTCCATGACACCACTGTAGACTTTTGTTTGAGGAAACTTAACTCCATGACCAAAATGTATTGCATATTGTCTTTCATTTCTTTAAAAATGTATAAAATATTGATATACAGAAAGTGTTAATTCTGGGGTCTCGAATTGCATGTGTGCTGCAATTTTCTGATGTGTGGGCGCACACATGTTGACGTTGGTAATTAATATTCCACAGTATATCACCACATTGTGGCAGCAGTGCTATATTTATTACCACTGAATATCACCACATGGTTGCATTGGTGGGGTATAATACATTTTATTACCGCTGTATATCACATGGTGGCAGCGGTGGGATATTTATTACCACTGTACATGTATATCACCACACGGTTGCAGCGGTGGGATATTTATTACCACTGTATGTCACCACATGGTTGCAGCGGTTGGATAATTATTACTACTGTATATCACCACAAGTATAACCGCAAAAAGTCTTGACCATTAATAGGATACTGTCCAATATATTTTGGATGACTTCTAAAGAAAATAGTTGTAACTCATTTGGAAGTATTTAGTATCAATTTTCCAGAGAATCAACATGGCCTGCGTGTGCAAATAGGTCCTGGGAACCTGCCCGACTTTCAAGAATTAACATCGAAAGTTTGCAGACCAGGGGGCAGGGGGTGGGGGAGAGAGACGAATGAATCTCAGCACCCCACCCCATCGTTTTTGACAGATAATTGCAGTTTAGATCCGCCCCTGGTGTGTAAATGTTTATATTGAATTACCATACTAAACAACACAAATAGCTATACCTCTGAAATTGTGTTTTCCAACTTCCTCGGTCAACTATGAATGAATTGGTCTTCTTCTAAACCAGGGTTTATACATGGAGGCCTTCCTCCATGGTTTATATTAGACAGCATGTAAAATAATATAGTTAAATCCAGTTGGTATTAATAATTATATTATTATTAACACTAACAGTTTTCCACTTTGCACTTGCAATTAATCCAATAAATACAACACGTTCTTTGTATAAAGCACTATAAATGCATGTAGAAATCGATCAAAAGATTGTCTGTTCTTTTGTTAGATACTGCAATGATTCAATAATTTCCTAGAAAAGGACCAAACCTGAAGATCTACGTCTACAATAGTCTAACAACACATCGCATAATGTACAAAAACAGGCCCAATATCGATCAGAGCGAGGCTTGTTAAATTATATAGCGCCCTCTGTCTGCAGAACCATCGTCGGGCTGTAATTACAGTATGTTTTATTATTTAATACACATGTACATTCATGTGAGAAAATTATGGGTTGTTATATAAGCTTATTATACTATGTTGATACTTTGCCCTTCGGTACAGGGCAAGATTAGAAGATTAAAACCCATACCCTCCCTTTGCCAACCATCTGCCCCCATGCCCTAAATGTGGGAAAGAATGTTTTCACTCCGGGTTGTAGAATAAGGCCTTTAGTAGGCCAGAGTGGACAGAAGTACGTCCGTAGAAAACAAATTCACTTCTTTGGCTAATGAAGAATAGGCCACGTATTATTTTACGAAACTTTTTATGTGAATAGGTTTGTTCTTTGAGTTGTTTTGACTATCTTGAAGCACTCACATTTCCAGAGAACACGGATAAGGATGAATTGTATTTTATTGTAAACACTGGCAGAGTAAACCAGGACCTGAACTGGATATACTTGGTTTGCTCTGTGCACTGTGAAACGATAATTTATGTCATCCTTGAAGTTTGTGGGCGTATTTTTCTTTTAACAAAGGTAGTTTGTGATCGATCTTTGGAAGAGACCTTAGAGAAAGGAACAGCGGACCAGAAAGAAATAACGTACGTGCTGTTTTTATCGGTGGTTTTTATTATGTCAACACCAACCAATCTGTGGCTGGCCATGGTATCAACTGCTATTTCATGGGATCCAAGAAATAATAGAATGGCGCAGGTCACTAGAGCGCGATACTTAACGGAAATGTGCATGATTATAGCCGCAGAACGTTTTTTTAAACCTCAATTGTCAAGTTGTTACAGCCATGGAGTTACAATTGCATGATTGCAAAAGAAAATGGAAAACCAGTTGAAATTGGTTGCATTTTTACTTCATAGTCATCGGATTATATACCTGAACAAAACCTAGAAACAAAACAAAACATATACCCAGTGATAAGCGATAATAGCTAAATAGCATAACAGTTTTACAAAAAGTTGAGATCCTTGCTGTAATCGTTCACATGGAGGTTGACCTACTTCATGGTTTATTGCTTTCAAGAAGCATTTTATCCAAGATAAAGTTGGATTGGAATTTTACAAAACTGCTTTGGTTGTTTTTCGTTGCTGGTTGCTATTCATCCTGTGTAGCTTTCTTGAATAATAATGGACAATTGTACAATAGGAGCAATGGGATGAAGTACAGTGAGTTGAGAACATAGGCAAGCAAGAACCTGACTCTAATCATGATGTGGTGCAAAGTTGTTTAAAGAAGCCTTTTTAGCAAGTACATAGCAGGTCTTCTGATTTCCCCACCACCCCACCAGCCCACCCTTTGTGTTCCATGTTATAGTTCCAACACATTGATGACTTCAGTTCCCAGGGAACAGAATTTACTTGTTCTATGGTCTCAGCACCATGTCGTCAACCATGGTTATCAATCATCAACAGGCTGTTTACCCATGGTTTACCAAAGCATGCAATCCCCATGTTTTTAGTTTCCATGTTTTTTTTTTTTTTTACTATTGCCATTGCTTGTATGTCATAACAAATCTTTTTAGACGGTCCCTAATACCTAAAAGACCAACCCACTGAGTTAACAACAAATAGAAAAAGTTGTTCCGTGTGCCTACACATGCAGAAACTGATATGAAGAAGAAGAAAAAACCCCACACAAAACACACATTGTTTTCTGTTGGTTAATTGTTTTTAATTGGTACCAAACTGATTCATGCATGGAAACCGAAAATAATGTGTCCAATGTTTCTGTAACGAGGATATTCTGAGTGTATGTCTTATTGTACATTGGTGTTTTCCCCTGGAACCACTGAGGAAGGAGAAAACCATGCATCTGCATGGAGGTTCCATGATGAAGCAATGCATGAAGGAAGTGTGAAGCGTTGAAATCATGGAGGTAGAACCGTGTACAATGTAGAACTTCCAAAAATAGACCATGTTGAAACTGTGATTTCGCAACATGGTGTGCTTATTAAAAAATAAATTCCCCAAACTCCATAGTACGATTGGGACATACCCATGGTAATAAACGAAAGGTTTACAAAACCCACAAACAAAAGACAAGCTATAAGCAAAAAGTTTCACCTAAAGCATGGAGGTAGCTCCGTGCCTAAAGTATAACAAGGACCAGAATTATCTATTGCACAACGAAACAAAAAGAAACCGATTGAGATATGTTGAGAGGCACAAGCAACCATTTTTTATATTCCTATTGCCTACAATAAGCTCTTGTATGATGGTTTGTAAAGAGTGAACCAACACAAAACATAGTACGGCCTTGGGCAATTCACAGCTGATCCGTATCGGGTAAAAACACCGTTCACCTCGGCGCCCAATCGTGCCCCGTCGCGCTGATATTATAAGTAACACCTGTGTATGTTACTACTTCGAGGAGGAAAACACGAAATTGCGGCTAGGCTGTGACCATAATCAAGTTGACCTTAAAGCTGTTGCTATCGAATTTCCTAAGAAATGATATTGTTCTTTGTTTGTTGTGACCGGAGGAGTTACGGCACTTCCAGGGGTCAAAGATAATAAATTCAGGGAAACATTGCTCCGTCCTTGTTGTTTTGAACCAAACTACATGTCGGTACACGAAGGAACAGAATGCCTAGATTTAAGGAAGTATGGACACAACTTAACAAACAAGGG
>CM021527.1:8762130-8779962 GCA_010994315.2 Pisaster ochraceus
TTTTCAATGCTTGTTAAATGAACATTTTTATTAGAAGCACAAAGGTAGTTAATTATAACAACGATAGATTTATATCTTAAGTTCTTTCTGACAAAAGGTACAAAATGTTGCCCTTGGAAATTGCACAGGCACCAATGTTTACATCTTTACAGAGGTAACATGTACAAGTCGAAAAAAGCACCATATCAAAATATAACATTTGTCGTAAAACAATTTACAAGTGTTCAACTCTTCAGACTGTCAGACAGTATTATGCAAAAAGAGAAAATAACATTCTGCGGTATTCTGTTTTGTATATTTACATAAACCTGTAACCTCATATCTGAATAAGTCATTTAGTGCTTGACAAAACGAAATGCTGAACATACTGTTTTTAGTTTACTTGACATTCATGGTTCTGATACGGGAAAGAAAACGATTTTAGTTTCATGACATAACTGCAACGGTGAATTTATATGTACAATTTCTTATGCAGGACGGAAGGGACAAAATCAATACGGAATGCATCACAGCTGAATCGTCCTGAATTGATTTTTTTGTACCTCAGAAATCAAAGTGCATGCATCAGCAAAACTGAATATTTTCAATGACACGATTCCATTGCATGGTAATGACAGCTTACAATCCCAATAACCATGGAAATTTGTGAGACAGCATTTCCTTCGTAGAACGTACTGCTAAGTTATGTACTGCTGGCTTTACAAAATTTAAATATGAGGATTTGCAAACTGATACTGGAGTACCATAAGCTTCTCTAGAAGTGGTTTTTGGCAATGATGTAGAATTCTAAAATATTCCATGAATTTAGATTGATAAAGATTAACTTTGAGTATGACAATAATAAACTTGCTTTTTTTTTTTTTTTACTGTCAAACGTGTGTTGCATTCATTCGCTTCTTTTCAAAAAACCTAATTTGATGGCAAATTTGTGTAAATAATTTTCGTATCAATAGGTACTTTTCATGTATTGCATTCAATAACTTCCTATTAAAAAACCTGGTTTTATGTCAAATTTACACTAATTATTTAATTAATTAAAGCTACTTTTCATTTAAATCAAATTTAAAGAAAATAATTATGTTCAGTTTCAATAATTTCTATATCAAACAAAAGATAACATGGACAGAGTACTGACATATCGTGGGTACTAAATCATCAGACGTTGAACCGAACAAGCTTTTGCTCTACAATACTGGAAAAACAAATTTTCCGCACTCATTTCAAAGTATTCAGGTATAATATTTGTTGGGTTGTTGCCCTTTTCAAACCAAATTCATGCGAGTTACACAAGTTCTAGTACATCCCTGATGAGTTAACACAGTATCCAATTAACTGCACTAAGTAATTAATGAACATTTGAATGAAAGATGCTGGTACTGTACTGGTACATGTAGGTACAACTCGACCAATTTTTTAGTAATAACTCTCAAGATTCATGTAGCAATTTAAAAATTGCAACCGGCATCATACTTGAACATATACATGCCGTTTGGTCAAACTTGAACATTATCAAGAGTTCTAAATTACATTTATCTTACATGAACATTATTGTTGTAAGCGTAGTGATTAACATAAAAATGCAGTTCGCATATTAAAATAAAGTGGACATTCAATTTACAAACTTCAGATTGTAGTGGCTGTTGTTGACAGTATGGCATGGCTTGAAAACAACCTAGTTTGTCAATAGTAATTTTTGCAGGATAGACTTTGGTTGTAACAGACATGATATTGGCCCTTAGAAAGGAGTGGGGCCCTACATGTATGTATGACAATTTGTTGATTAAATGGTTTGACCCACCAGTAAATCTGGTATACGCCTTTAAAGACATTTCAGGCTTTTTAATAACATTTTAACTGTTTTTTTTAGGGCCCAATAATTCAGAAATCACATTGAAGTAGGAAGAAAATCCAGCCTGCTGTAATACTAGTTAAATTAATAACTCTCGGAGATTGGGTTTGCATAACACTAACAGCCATGCAGCCAAGTTTTGCACTAAATACCATGGAGTTGAGTTGCTAGTTTGGTGTAGTCTTGCATGTTCAAACTTAAAAAGAGGCAATTTCAAAATTGTAGGTCAAAATTACAATTGAATACTTTTAATCGAACCTAAAAACTTAAGCCTCCAAAAGCTCAAGAAATACCATGGCAAAAATTTACTGCAGAGGATTATTTCAGACTGTTGAATACTTGGTCTTGAAACCCTCAAAATGATAATCGTTCTCCAAACACTGGCTTGGACTTGACTGTAGAACCCCAGGTCAGCATGAAACAGCCCAAACAGAGATTTAGGAAACTGCTTTATGGATCACTGTTTTAGTCACAACAATCCATTTCATTCAAAACAAACAGTTAAGGGCAATAATATGTGGACGCACAACACGTTTTTATGAAAAAATAATTGTGCTGTACCATAGTTTTCAGTATTTACAAGGTTGTAAATCCTAATTTAAAAATATGACAAAACCTGGTGGAGGAAATGTTTTGTTTTCTACATTTTGTCAGAAAAAATCAATGATAAATCTATCAACATTACATAAGAGAATACATTTCAGTCCATTGTCAAGTTGAAAAACCGGTCATTCAAAGCTTTGGTGACGAGGGGTTTATGCGTTTACTGTTACATCGTTTCGGTTAAAGTCTGGGGTGTCCAAGCTCTGGTGAGAGGAATTGCGGTTGTTCCAATGCATCTTGCAGTTCAATAAGTCCAAGGCACTCAGCTTCGTTTCGCTGGTGGTCTTGGATACGCCATCATACAGCACACAAATGGAACCTTCCTCGCCGATTCGGTACGACACTTCATCCGGGTCGACCCACACTGTCAGCTCGCTGGGGAGGAGCAACTGCATTTCATCCACTTGTTTTCCGACGAGCTGACCAGCCTTGGCGATCAAGGGGTCCATTTTCATGTCGTTGATTCGGATACATCGGTACCCACTTCCACGGAATGGCTTGTCAGGGAACCAGTGGGATTTGTAGTGCTCGCACACCAAGTTAATCAAGATCTGGGAGAATTTCTCAAGGCGTAGGGGTTGACGCACGAAGTCCTTGCTGGATCGAAGCAAGTTCGTCAAAAAGTTAACAGCACTGGTCACTTCGGCTTTCATTGTGATGATGTGGGTTTCACTTGATGAGTCAGGAGTTTTGTATTTAGATAGATGGAGGAGCCAGCAGATGGTTCTTTCATTTACAAAAATGTGCAGGTTTTCTTCACAGTTTTCTGGCCTTCGTTTTGTGATGTTATAGACAGTTGAGCTTATCACTTTAGTTACCTCTCTGCAGTTGTAGATTTGCTGAAGCTGTACACCATATACATGTAGTAGGTAGGCAAACACAACCTGTTGTGCATCTTACAATTCTTTGACGGATTTAGCACCAACACTGACGACAGATTCCACTCTTATGCTCTCATTTGCGAAGCACATATAATCAGATTTTGGTTCTACAATTCATCAACATGAGGTTGGTGAAACGTACGTGTCTGAAATATGACATGAGAAGGGTGAAATACCACAGTATTGTGCAGCGGAATTGTAGTCGTTTCTGTTTGCTACAGCAACATTCACAGAAAGGCTACAAAATAGCAGGCAGGCAAGCTCCTCTCTCTTGTTTGGTTGTTTTAGTACGCAGGATTGTATGTAAATTTCCATGTAGATACAGTGACGTCAGAAGCGTGGCCGCTTGACCAATCAAATAGCGTTATATTAGTAGAATGATGTCAGGTCAATTAATAACCAACCAATCAGAGTGGTCTATGTTAATGAGAATGAGTGGGCAGCAATGAATGCGTCACAGTCAAAACAAGGATCTTCGCTTGGGGGGTCTATTATCATTTTTTTACTTTTCAATAACTTCCACAAGTGTTAGGGATCTTCTTAACAACAAACTAAGACATGGACACGTTCAGGCTTGTTTGGGTCTTGGGACTCTTGGGGGTAGCGGTAGGGGTGGGGTTGGGGTTGGGGTTGGGGTTGGGGTAGGGTGGATGGGGGCTGTATTGCATGAAGGTAGTCTATTTCTATACCTCCATGTTGTAAGCAGTGGCCGGTCTTGCCAAGTCCGAGGTCCCTGAGGTGGGGGAAGTGACCAGAGCTGAAAAGCTTTGTTGACTTCTGTTATAATAATTGGGAAAGCTTAGACGTACGCCGGATGAGAAACCATACTTCCCTAACTCAATGGACGTATTTCATAATATAGCTTATATTCTGTGTTTATACTCTTTGGCTCGGATTTAATGAAAATATGAGAAGGCTAAAAAATACATGTACGTGTATATTTTACAGAATACATAAAATATGCAGTTTGTAAATTGTGCGTCATGTGTTCCTTGGTCCACTCAAAAGAGGGGAGAAATAGGCCCACTGTGCAAAACAACAAAACGTAGAAACTTGGATCAGGAGGTCCATGAATATTGATGAGTGACAGTTGTTGTTGTGATAGATAGTAAAGTAACATAGCTAGTAGTAATAGTAGCGTGGAGGTATAGTACATGTACTTAGTTTTTAGCATAGAGAAAGTCTTTGGTTCTAACATGGATTATACTTCTAGTGTAGGCACTGCACTTGGTTAGGGCATGGAGGTGGTTTAAGAAACAAGTCAGGGCTGAGAGAGAACACCACTCAACCGGTCAGATGAGATTGATGCTACTCATTTAAAAAGGAACACAATTGATGAGGAATTAAAATAATGTGATCTGTTATCTCGCTTTCGAGAAACTTTTTAGGCCAAAGTGGTTAGAACATCAAACATTTAGAAACAAATGGTTTGGGGAAGACTTCCTGTAGTGGTATATAGTGCACTCTCGGTTGGTGGTAGGCCTAATTATCAATCTGAAATTTTTGGATTTTGTATATATCTGTTTTTTATATATAGAGTTGGACTGGCTGAAGTGGTTTAAGGGCGTATCCACCCTTACTTAGGAGGAGAGATACTTAAGGATAAGTCCAAAGTTGTACAACAATTATGCAAGTATAAACGAAGTAGGAAAAGTGGGGAGCCATTTTTCAAAGATGCACACTGTGCTTTGCTGAATTCTAATAACCATTTATGAAACATTAGCCACTTGCTATGACAATGTGTTTTTTTTATCACAACTTTATTTAGTTTATTAATTTTTCCCTTTTTTAATTAATGAGTTTACACTCAATATATCATAATTAAAATAATTAACTACTGCTGAGACACTGTGTTCCAATTTAAAATATCTCCTTGATAACCTTCAACAAATTTTTACATCATATCAAAAAAATATATATCACTTTCAGGGGTAGGCCTACGAGTAATTTCAAAATAAAGACGTTTTGAAGCAGCTAACTTGAATAACATTTACAGCAGTTCTTTTGTTGCAAATCCATATTTATAATGCAAATCAAAAGACTACAATGCGAAACCAACGATATTTTCAGAAAGAATGACTGCATATTGCGCAGGAGTCGAAACCTGTCACCTTTGACAAGCAATCCAAGTTGTCTATCTCATGCAACTGTTTAAATTATAGGGTCATAGATTGTTTTTTTGTCAACCCAATGCTGATTTAGAGGCAAAATTATAAAGAAAGAAACAATAAAAGTCACATGTGAAATTTTCAGCTGAATGCAGCGCTTACTTGCTGAGAAAACAGCAATTAATTTCTTTTTTTTTCATAAAAACGTTGGAACCATCCACAAACATTTAGCGAGGTGACAGCGGGTACCACTGCATCTCTGGACGCAGCATTCCCAAATAGACACCAACCCTCAGAAATCTGAGAAACGATTCAAAATATGCATGAGTCCTTTCTCAGATTCAACAAATTTTTGGGGTGAAAAAGTATCCAAACCATATTATAGTTTATACTATCAACAGCTGCAGTGCTTGTCACCAAGTAATTTTTAAGGTCATTCATTTTTTAAGTACTTACCAATCTATGACCCTACCTGTAATCCTTGTTTATAATTGGCTTTCATGAAACTATACAATTTGAACTTTGGATGTTTTATACACAGTAGTAAACCAAGGCGAGCCTGGTAGATATGACTAGCAATCATTATGTGCAGTTAGCCGTTTGAAACAGTTGACAATGTTTAGATGGAATGACTTTTACAGATAACAAAGAGAGAATGATTTATGCAGAGGTCGAACCTAGTACCAGAAACTAGCTATCCAGTTGTAGCTTTCTCATACAAGTTTAAATACATTGCCGACCCCCCCCCCCTGAATATAACAGTGGCTTGGAACAAAAAAAACCCAAGTTGGTTAAGGCAGGAGTCAAACCCAATACCAGGACCCAATTTCATACAGCTGTTTAATCTTAAACATTTACTACTAAGCAAACATAAGCAGGATACCAGTTACAAACTAAGCTTGTAACTTTACTCTGGTAAGCATAATTTGGTTGTGCTAAGCTACTTTTGAGCTTCAGCAGCTCTATGAAAAATGGGCCCAGGAACTAGCTATCCACTTGTAGCTTTGTAACAGTTTTCAATACACTGATTTTTGAAGAGTTGAACCAATGTCTTATGGAAGCAACCATAAAAAGTTGAATGAGACAGGAATTTTATCTGGTACCGTTATCTAGCTATGTAATTAGACTCTGTTAAGGTCAAGACGTCAGGCCATTAACTATTTGTTTAAATTAGAAAACCAATAGTCTTCAATACCTTGGTTCTCCTGGTTTTAAAACAATGACTGTTCAAAATATTAAAAGGATGATGACTAAAATTTAAAGATAAATGTGTTAGCTTTTAGTTGAACAGTTTTACTCCAACAGTTTATTTTTCATGCAAGAAATAGTTAATGGCCTGACATCTGGACCCTAGCAGAGTCTTCCTCATTTTTTTTAAGCATTTCAAAAAGGACTCTTCTACTAGGTTCAAAACATCAGGCCACAAAAATATTTCTTTGTATTTAAACCATAGGTCATTTCAGTTGGCAAGCAGTTTGTAACAGCTAATTCTATTTTCTAAGTTTATTTTTCAAGCTAACCTATGACAATGTTATCAGGGTGTTGAATGTCAAGTTTTGAGTAAAAAACACAGGTGGTAAGTTTTATGGCTCATTAGGAAGAATCCATACTTCTCTCATAATGAAATCACTTCATGCAGGTACATTTCTGGGGGTGGTTAGGCTAACATACCAAACTCTATAAAGAGAGGGGGCAACGCAACTTGTCTGTTTCAGACATTAAAGCGAATCCTACCTGTCGGAACGAGAATCCATCAAATTCCTTTTGTACAAAATCAACATTTTCAAAGACATACCAAACATTCAGCCCTCTCTCCAGTGTCACATTGCAATGTCGAAATTAGCCTTTAAAAAAGTTTTGTTTCTACTCGTTTTTGTTTACCCTAAAATTGATTTATATCTACCCAGTAAATTTCCTTTGAGGTTTACAACTTGATCTTTAAAATTGTTTTCATTACATAAAATCATGATCATCCATTGAAACTTTGCAGGGAAACGGTTCTTCTTTTTTCTGAAATGCATTTTTCCTGGGTTAAATTTTCAGACCTTCAACAAAACTAAAAGCACCATTGAGAAGTTAAAAATGTTATGCAACAATCAATACAAGTAGAAATTCATTGCAAAATGTAAAAAAGAAAAGAAAAGCTCTTTAGTTAAAAGGGCCACCAATTAAAACTGGTCCGAAAGATAAGCCTTGAACATCAGGTGTACAGGTATTCAAGCATTTGGTGAGAATACATTTCACATCGAAAAATAATTCATTGCATACAAAACAAAAATTGGAAACATTTACTGTATTACACAAATACAAATAGGAAAAACGAATACCGAGTGCCCAACTTCCTGGCACTGCTTCCCACGAAATCCTGAGCTTAAAGGAATAGGGTCATAGATTTGGTTTTTGTCAACGTCATGCTGATTTATAGGCAAACTTTAAAAAAAAGATACAATAAGAGTTTTGTCTTAGACCCTTGTTGCTCAGACAAAATCCAACCCTATAAAGTCATGGGCCTGGGCCTCATTTCACGTACCTGCTTATCACAGAATTCTGCGCTTACAGGGACCTTCAAAGTGCGAAGTCCTGTGGGCCATTAATGCAGAATCCTGCAGTATGCAGCACCATCGTAAGGCCTTGTAAGCACACAAACTTGTGAAGCACAGAAAAATCTTGCCTTAGCAGGAACAGGTTACCAGTCAAAATTACATAAAGTTTACACTGTTGCGACTGGTTCCCCACTCATATTCTGCTTAACAAAGAAATTTGCTAAGCAGTATTTTCTGTTTATCAGCATTATGAAATTGGGCTCTGGCTTTAAAAACACATTTCAGTTTTATTGACAGAGGTTATCTATTCCCCACTAAAATGTAGTTTTGGAATACAATTCTGATCAGAGTAATGACCAATGTTTGCAGTTAATTGTAACTATTTATTTCATTACACATCCAACAGCGAGGTTTTAGATGTGGGAGGAAAACCCTAAATGGGGAAACTCACTCAATTATGCAGGAGATGGAAAACCCTATCCACAAGTTGTACATAATAGGCTGACAAGGGACTTGATGGTGGTTAAGATGTGTAATTTGGTTTTTACCCTTACACCGATGTGTATTAAGCACTGTACACACAGTCCTTTCCCGAGTTCTGTGAAAAAAAAAACCCACGAGCAAATCACTTGGGAGGGATTCAGACCAACAACCTTTGCATTGCTAGAGCAGATGTCTTACAACAAGAACACCGAGCTAGCCCGAAGGCTAGAGGTAGTTCAAATTCTTAGCAGTGTGTACCGCAATGATTAAATAGATGTTAAGGGTAAAAACCAAATTATATTCGTCATCCGGATGCAAAAAATTTACATCCGTTAAATTGATAAGATGTGGCTTTGCAAGGGCAAGGAACTGAGGTTAAACTAAAGGTTAACTAGCAAGGGGAAGGCACCAAGTGGGCAGAAGATAAAGAGAAAGCCGCTAAAAATTGTGGCTTCTCCGAAAGAGAACAACCTCCCGGACGAACTTAATCACGCGATGTCTATATTCATCTCATTTCTTGATAATTGTCTAACGAAACCAAGGTTTGCTGGGCAATTAATTGTTTTTTGAATCGACACTGACGTATAACTGTATAATTACATCCAATCAAAAATCCCGAAGGTCATTAATTAAATTCCTACCTGAGGCAATTTTTGATAAGATATTTTGTAATGATTACGGAAGGACTTGGACAGCACCCACGCCCCCCCACAGAGCTTTACGGTCATCATCATCGTAGAGCAAAACTAATCAGTAATTGACCATTAACCTGATGAATATCATGTCACTAAAGAAAGGTTCTTGATTGATTGTCTTCAACAAACACTTGGTATGAAGGAGTTGATGTTACACTACTACATCAAAGATTATGATGTGATACTAAGAGACAGAAGGGAAAATGCAGTTGTTTGGGTTCAACCAGGGCCTAATTTCATAAGGCACAAAAAAGGCTTAGCACAGGAAAATGTTGCTGAGCAGAAAAAGGTTACCAGCCATAATAAAATGAGATGTATACTGTTTATGATTGGTTCCCTGCAAGTTTTTGCTTGGCAGAAAAATTTGCTGAGCACAATTATCTGCTAAAGTCCTGAAGACTTTCATGAAATTGGGCCCTGTAAACAAGGAATGTCCATCTCCAAGACTACCGAAAGCAGCATCTCACTTGGCAAATTGATCATAGAATGCAATTTTGACTCTTTCTATGTGGTGACAAAGCTTGATGGCTGGACCCAGTTTCAGGTCCATACACTCCTGTACTGTAGGTAGAGTAAGAAGAAGAAGGGCCTGACCGTCTATTTCCTAAACGAGAGAAAGAACGATACAAAGACATTGTGACAGGGAGATCAAATGACCTGATTTCAAGTAATTCAGTCTGTTTCAGGGTTTTTTCCAAATACAAAAATGTCGGGGCAATTCCACGGTTACTCAAATTACACTGACTGCAGAAATCATTTATCTGGATTTTCTATTCACTGATTCTATGTCGAGTATTTAATTCAGAAAAATCTGATTTTTTTTATGTAGCATTAGTAATATGTGGATTGTCCATTTGCATTTTTTGTGACATTATTTGATGAGAACTTGTTAATTAAGCAGGCCTAGAATTTCATCTTTGAGAGGGCACGGCCATTTTCATGTTAACAATAATAGTAATACGAGACATTTATATAGTGCTTCATGCAGGAGCCTCTATACATAACACAAAAACATAAAACAATGAAAAATATAATAAGCAATTTGTTAAAAAAATGTAGGTTCAAACAAGTAAGTCTTTAAAAGTCTCTTGGATATCTAAACAGAGTAAGCTCGACAAATATGAACTGATAAGTCATTCCACAATGAAGGTGCAATGAAATTGAAGATACTTTGACCACAGCATTTTGTAGAAACTAGTTTGCATCAGTAAGAACGGGCAAGCAAGAAGGAAGAGGACGAACAGGAATATATTTATGCAGTAGATCAGATGTATTGTACATAAGGCACTTCCATTGGAAAATCTTAAAGTCTATGGGAAGCTTTTAAAAAGGCACCAATGCCAGGACTAGGGCAACAGAGTCCATGGCTCCCTGTAATTCCAGGCCTGATAGAGTAAAATATTATCTAGTGGCATACATGTTTTGGTGGTGATTAGCCAGTCGTCGCTGGAATAGGGCCCCCCTTGCATATTGGCCTATCATCCCCCGCACTCACACACACACACACACAAGCATTTCTATTGTTTCCTCACTGTTAGATTATGGCAGGATGATGTTAATGGCATGCCTAAGGGGTGCATTGTGGGGGATGTAAGCCAATAACTGTTTTTTGCCATTGGCCAGTGATTAACCAATGGCCAATTCAACCAAAACAGATAATGGTAACGAGTGCGAAAGCGCACCCAAGGTCAACGCAAATGTCACAACTGTTCAGGGTCAATGCAACACATGTAGTGATTTTCTGAGTTGGGGATAAAATAACTTCGTTTATACTGTCATGGAGAAATGATGGGGTCTTACCTGCTCTTCAAATATTCTTGCTAATGTTGCACAGTCTGTTTTGTTGATGAATTTGACGACCTCACTAGTGGTCCATTTTAGAGGGTTGGAGGTGAGGTGAAGACGGTCTTCTGGCTTGCTGTTTGTGACAAAGGCCTGTGAAAAGAGAAACCAACGATAACATCAAAGGGGCACGTTGCCTATGGATTGGGCACTTTGGGCTATAATCGTTGTTTTGAAATGAACATAGTTTCAACGATATTTTAAGAGTAGAATATAATTATTAACACAAATTATCCCTTGAAATTTTGTTGTGTTTGTGTAGGTTTATGCCAGAACACGGTCTGCTATTTTGTAGAATACATTTTTCTTCGACTACACAAAATGACATGTGTTCTGCTGGTTGTATTTCAAGAGGCAAATTAACTTTTTTTTAAATCATTACTCACTTATTACAAAACACTAGGTGTTATTTTGTGCACGAACAACTCTTGAAAAGGATTTAAGGAGAAATTCCAAAAAGGACAACTTTGAGAGAGTTGAAGGCAATGGCCCATTTAACTTACAATACTGTTCAATGTTTTGGAAGAACATTGTCTTTCCACAGTGATGGGTACAGAGTCAGAGTATGTGACAGCATTTTGCAAAAAAAATGTTATGTCTTCCTTTTGTAGAAGACTTAAATCAAACACTGTAGTTTTGTCAAAACTCAGTCAATGGAATCTTTTCGTTTTGGCCGATTACAAACTGTTAGAGTACACAAAAGCTGTAGCCCAAAGGCAATTAGCCTAGGAGAAAGACTCTGCTTGGGTCCAAACACAAGGCCATTAAAAACAATTTGCAGTAAGCAATTTTAATAGATCCTTATATTATTAGTAAATAGATTTATTGGGTTTTAAGAAATTGTTGTTGATAAATTAAGATCCTACTCGAGAGAATAAGGTGCGAGTAAGATAACCACATCTTTAGTTTTAATTTAATTGTGAGCAGTAGGTGAATTAAATTCTGTTGTTAAAATTACTGGCAATTCTGTGTATCGTTGATTCATGCAAAAAACTCTACACAATGAACCTGTAGATTCCTAGACACAACTCAGTGCTATGTTTGTCATGTTTGTGAGCATGAATTTATTCATTCATGAAATGAGAACAATCATGCAGTATAAACAGGGTCTCCTGTTTTTGCCTTGTTTGTTTGGAAACTTTCTTTACACACGTTTGGCATTATGCTTACACCCATTCCATGTGGGGTCTGAAAACGAACAAAATTACTCTTCAGTCAAATTCTCTAACGTAACAAGAACATATATAACATGTTTTTTGATTTGGATTTGTTTTGCTGGCTAAACCTACGCCCACGTGTATTTACAGTTTGGCCTAGGCCTGACACATAACTCTGTAATTACGAAACGAAATCTGACGCGCATCCGGTTTATATATCTGTAGGCCTATCTGTATCCATATCTACACTTGTGAAACCTCTCTATTAACGGCATTGGAAAACACAGAGAAAACGGAAACCTAACATTTACTTTTCTCTCACTCTGCCATGCAACATTATCTTTCCATTCCTTTAGCCTGTTAAGAACAAAACTTATCATAACCTCATCAGTTTTTAAAAACCACACAGAACTTGAAAACTCATCCCAATATTTGCTTAATTCAAAGATTTACAGGTTCATTAATGACATGAAGACATTTATTTCTTAATTTTAGTAAAATAGAACAAATACAAAATGTTAAAAAAATAAACGAAAAGTTGTAATACTTATTGACAGATCTTAATTTAGGTTGCCGCTGCCTTTTCTTTTAAGGTAAAGTACAACAAAGACATTATGACTTTAAATTTGTATTGAATCATTTGAAATTCATCAAGAACAATACTTGTTATACTTCCAGAAACTGAAATAAAAATAGAGTTGAAACAAAGTAAACACTGATAAGATTTTTATTTTTTAAACCACAATTAGTTCCTGCTGTGGTTTCACTTCTCTTTCTGTTTTGGATCTGCGCTAATGTGGAAATGAAAATAAAAGAAAATGGTCATGTTACTAGCTAAAATAATACAAAATACAAATAAAACCAACAATTCACAAAGATATAAATCTATGCTTTAGTGTTGGTAACCCAACAGTGTCGGTAACCCAACACAATAGTCTTTTCCTTTATCCTCTTTGGCTGTAATATAAGCCTGGGATATCATTTTGCTTTTCAGCGTACGCATCTGTTTGAAGGGCAGGATATGTGATGTAGGTCGTCTATTGGAAGGGAGGGATCAAGCACGCAACTGAACAAACAATGGACAGGAAAAGGACCTGTGAACAACAGCGGAAATGTGCAGAGTCTAATATTTGAACAGAGCACACAGTTCTTTTGAACAACAAGTTTCTTTGCCTCCATTTCGGAGCGGTGTCAAACATTCAGTGAAACTTTGAAAAGGGAATGCTATAAATAATCCTTGCCCTTCAAGAAAAGTACTTTCAACATTTGCAAGTTCAGAAGAGAGATAGTAACTTAATAATAAATAGGCAAATATTTAATCATCCTAGGCCTTTTCCTAGTGTCCTTGTAAAAGCGTAATTCAAAGAAACATATATAAAATCCACCGGAAACACAGATTGGAGTCGAGCCAAAAATTCTTTCAAGAGCACAACCATAAAATATAGTTTAACATCAACGCAAAACACACAGGAATTAGCATTTAACTTGTTACAGGGGTTTTTATGTAGCTCAGTTTGAAGCTGGGAATATAATTTCAAACAACGGGGGAAAAAAAAAACACAATTAAAAAATGAAGCATTATTTTGTTTCAATATTTAAGTATCATACAGGATTGGTAGAGCTGACAAAATAGTCGCAGATAACGTTCATGCTTTGTGTGATCAACCATATACATGTAATAACAAGCCTGTGAAAATTTGGGCTTACTGTGTAATCCAGTCTGGAGAAAATAGTGAAGAAACCGTGCACAATGTTCAGCATGTAAACACACTGTCCTTAATTTTGGTTGTAACAACTGCAATCAGCTATTGCGTTTTTCTTTTTAGGTTTTCAGACCAAACATGACTTCATTTCAGAGGGAAATCAAATATTTCACAGAAAAATATGGTTCTAGTATGAACTTCATAATCAGTAAAGACAGTAAGCATTCAGACTAAAACTAAAGTACAATGTTTTTTTAACCTAACAAAATCCTGTATAATACATTCATCATCATTACAGGCAAGCAATACTTCTTTTTTGGAAAGAAATACTACTTTATCCTTTCCTGCCCAATCATCTTCAAAATTAAACAATAGTTTTAAGATTTGCAAGGAAACCAAACATGAGAAAGTATTTATTTCTACAACAGAAACATTTTCCCACTACTTGTTCTTCCTTAAGTGTTGTATGAAACTAAAATGTAATGGCTGGGCATCCGTTTTTAAAATTGATTAATGATTAATAAGTAATATCAGACTGTACATTGCTCTCGCGTTTCTATGGCAATGAGAACACATGATACACTGTAGATTCTCAGGTTGTTTGGAATCAACACCATAACCTTTCATCTAAAACTAATTCAATTTAACCCCCCCCCCCAGTGTATTGGGTAGCAGATGTAGTGAGCGTGATGATGGTAAATGATTAGAAAAAAGCATGTCAAAGGAAGAGGGCGGGGAGCACTTTTTTCATGTATTTATTTTTTTTAAAGGTATTATCGGATTGACAAAGGATAAAAAGTATCATTGTTTAGTTTTAGTCTGAAAGATACTGATTATGAAGTTCATATGAAGTTAATGCTACAAACATTTTTCGATGTGAAATATTTCCCACTGAAATGAAGTCATATTTGAGAAAACTGTATCTGAAAACCTTAAAAAAACACAATCAGCTGATTCCGGTTGTTCCATCAAAATTAAGGACAATGCGTTTACATTCTGGAAATTGTGCATGGTTTTTCACTATTTTCTCCTGACTCACACAACGGATTCAGCCCAAATTTTCACAGGTTTGTTATTTCATGTATGGTTGATCATGGGTTGATCAAACGAAACATGAACAGTGTCTGCGACTATTATTTGTAAGCTCCACCAATCCTACATAATACCTGTAACCACCTTACATTATATATGCTGTAGGCCTAAAACATGTAATATGCATCGTCAATGTGGTCAAACTAATTGACCCAAAGCTGTCGTCAGCAATGATAGCCATTATGGGAATGGGATTCCCTGTGGGTAACTGTGCAGTGTGCATCTCAGGTGATGCATTGTTAGATTCATGCCATATCTTGACATGCAATTTGACTCCCAAAATGGCAGACCAAGGGCGGACAGTTAGTAGCCGTGGGTGAAAACAGTGCAATGGGTCGCTGGTGTGGTTGTGGTTATTTATTTTGAACAAAAGTTATAGTAAACTCTGGAAGAAATACTAATTTTTTTGACCCCACCCTTGCATAATTCCTTTTGGAAAGAAATAATTCGTGGTGGAAAATCTGTGCCACTTGCTCTCAACAATTGAGCTGCATACACAAATATACAAGATTTAGAGAAGTTTTTACTTCACAAAGAATGTGGTGAGTCGTAGTTGAGCAGTTTACAACAAGCTTATTTCAAATATCAAGTACTAAACCACAAGAGAAACTGACTGGGTACATTTGAAATATTTTGGGTTGAGCAAAGAAAAAATGTCTAGAGCAGGATTTTTGAAATAATAAAAGGGAAAATCCAACTCACTTTTGTTTTGGCTTTGTCGTTGTTGACAGCGGGTTGGACAACTGTCTTTTCTTTGGCAGCTTTCTTCTGGGCTCTATTGGAGGTTAAGATCGCAGCAAACGTCTTCATCTTGGTGCCCCTCTCCCGATGAGGCAGGACAAGCTTGGGCGTGACCGGATGGATCTGCAGTGTCAACAAACAATACTTAAATGAGCCCGAGTAACACATTAAACTGTATAACACAATGAACCGTTTCATTGATTAATTCAGAAAATTCTGACAATGTGACAAGTTTCATTCACCTTCTCTGTCAGACATAGTATTGGAAAGTGCCAACCCTCTTTCTCCCAGTCAAACACAGCATTGGCAAGTGGATTTGCTATACATTGCAAGAACAATATAAATGAGAATGAATATGCACTCCCATTTCAACTCAGTGAAATTCTTTGTGCAGTGCCTGTTCTCCCGTTCTATCCTAAATAACCATGTGTATACACGTCAAATTTCTGGACTGACTTACAGTGGACGGCTTATTGACCGGAACAACTTCAGAGCGCCCTCAAGCTTTTGCTAGCAGCCTGATGGCTGGCAGAAATATCCACCATGCCTTTTCACTGTGTAGTGTGCACAGTGTTTACCCCGTAAAACAAGAATAAAGAGGGACCAGAGGTACTGGAAAGCATGCCACGTAATATACTTTTTCTGGGGTTTATTGTATAACCCCAAATTCCAGTCCTTTGTTCTATTATACAAATTTGGCATACAAGAACAAAGAATAAAGAATCTAAGACTCTCACCTTTTTCCTCTTGGCTGACTGGAGCAGGGCGTGGGCCATCGTCTGAGATTGATTCTTCTTCTTGACTATTCCTCCCCTGTCCTGCCTCCTAGCATCGTCCCCATCTATTCCTACATCCCTGTCCCCATCCTGACCGTTCTGCAACTGCTCCTCCTCTTCCTGAGACAGCAAGCTGTGTTTCTTGCGGTGGACAAACGGCTTGCGCTTCTTGCGTCGTTTGCTGCCCTTACGCGGAGGGGGCAGTGGCTGGACAACCGTGGTGGTCTTCCTGCCCGGCGGCCGACCGATATGGTGAAACTTCTTCTTCTTGCCGTACTGGTATGCTGCAGGATTCAAAAGAAATGAGACTTCTTATTAGACCTACACAACTTTAATAATTTTGTGAATACCATGCTGGAAAAATTCATTATGGTAATATGCGAGTGTAACTTTGTCTTAGATTATAGGAAAGGCACAAACAAAACTTTTAACCTTCAATAGAATCTGCAAAAAAATTCATAAGATAACGACAACAACAATAGTTTTTTTAATGAAAGATTCAAATGTGAAATGCAATTCCCCATATGAATATTTTCAAGATCAAAATACTACTCAAAATCCATCTAGTTTTAAGTTATTTTGGACAAGATCCACTCAGTTACTGATCCAAATCACTGAATCGATCTTTGCACCTATTGTTCAAGAACTTACTGTATTTGGTCTTGGTAAGGTTGGTGCAGCTGTCTTGACACTCTTCATTGTCTGCAACACACTTGAGGGATATTAGATTGGGACAGCATTCTAGTTTGATGCACGTTGTCCTCAGGTACTCTGTCAGTTCACCTGACATCTTGCATATCTCAACCAAGGCACGATAGCTTTTACCTTTGTATCTGGAGTGAAACAAAATAAATAAATAAAAAATATTAACGACTTTTACAATCAATGAAAGTGCTTCAAAATATTGTTCGTGTAGGTCAGGCCGATGTCAGTCCTAATCAAACTCAGTCAAACATAGTTTGGGGGTGTTGTGGCCGAGCGGTCTAGGGCGGTGGACTCAAGTAATTTACTGAATGAGGGTTTGAATCCTGGCCTGGTCATAATTATTGATTCTCTCCACCCAGGAGTACAAATAAGTATAGACGAGAGCTGAGGAGGAACCTGCGATGGACTGGCATCCTGTCCAAAGGGAATAGAAATATTCTTAGTCGTTTAATGCCAATGAAACCAAATATAACCATTGGCCTGATGAGCCATATTGGCTTCCCAAGCCTTGGGTCAGATTCTTTACAAATGTCTTTTTTCTTCTTCAATTTTGTAAGAAACTGGGAATAACTTGAACCCCAAATCAAGGACTTCAAAAGTTCCAGAGTCAACACTGGATACATTTTTCCTTTCACCATTTTATGAGTATATATT
>CM021527.1:8825347-8836737 GCA_010994315.2 Pisaster ochraceus
TCATGGAACAAATTGGTCACCTAAAGTGAGTTTTTTTTATCCAGGTTTTTTTGTACACACTTCTTCGGAGAATAGTTTGGGCACTGAGTGAACATTTTTTCTGATTAGTAATTTAGTTTTCTCTTTTTTTTCTGTGAGAATTTCCCCAATAATAGTCAAGGCTTAACTTTCTAACCACTGAAATTTGCTGAGCACAAGTGAAAAACTTTGGCTCAGCAACCAGCCAAAATGCATTGCAAATGTTCATCTGCTGTGACTGGTGTTCTGCTACTTTGGCTTACCCAAACTTATAAGCAATGTTGTTCTACAAAAACTGACACCTAAACAATGTTCAAACTGCATTTTTCTGCTATTTCACTGTTAAATCACTTAGCACATTCTCCTTTTCCTTGTTGAACAAAATAATAATTTCTTTGGTGTAGTATCGTTCAAAATAACTGACAGAGGTATTTTTAAAACCAATTTCCCATCCTGGGATATTGCCCCAATTCACCCCACGTCATCATCACAATAATCTTGACTGCGCCATTTTGAGAGTCAAAGTCCCTGTGTGTTGCAAAGTGAAAGGTGCCATGTAGGCAACGTGGAGTTAACGCTGTACCATTGAGTCCCAAAATGGCCAGCATGACAGACACCAGTGCTTGTGACGTTGGTGCTGTAGGTCAATATCTACTGACAGATTCAACCACTATCAATGTCTCCATCATTTATTTTGATAAATACATCACCAGAAAGTTATTTTGTTTTCTCTGAGGTTAAGAGCAGTATGTACTTGATTGTTTCTGATGATACATCAATATGGAGGTTGTACTCATCTTCGATGATTCGCAGCACTATCCTTTGTCTCCCCAATACCCTTTATGATGCAAGTTCTTGACCCCCAAGGTGATGGCCACGATGAACCCTGTCTCCCCTCCCCCTAAGTTGTCCATGCTAAGCTGCATCTGGGATTTCTCAAAACTGTCGAAGGGAAAAATAAAGTTTTGCGTCAAGTCTCATTTGTAAAGAATTATCATAATTTTTTTACTACCGCTACTATCTCTGTTTTAGCACCTTTTATAACTACTGGAAGTTTATTAGTTTTGTATATGAGTTCATGGGAGCTGGTACATGGCTCTGTCCTACGTGACAGGGTTTTGCCTTTGCCCTTTTTCAGTGACTGGCCAGCAGGACCAGTTAGTTTGTCATTAACTAGTCCGTCAGCTTTTTCACTAGCCAATAGTCAGCCGAACCACTTGGGAGTGAACTCTGACTGGTCCTCATGTGTTCTAACTGACATTTGGCCAGCAGACCACTGTTAAGGAAGAACACTGCGAGGGGGTACTGAAGAAGAAGACACTGTAGCAGAGATGGCCGGTGAGCTTGCCACCCTAATGGCGGACAGGAGCATTCATACCCAAGTCCGGCTTTGGCTGACTTGATGATGATGATGATGATGACACTAATAATCACAACAATAGTAATATTTGTTTGGGCAAAATTACACAATACACAAACAGTGGGATACCCAGGCATCCTACAAGGTATGCGGAGCTACGTGTTGTCATATGAGACCTATTCCTTTACATAGCACCATGTAATGGTTTACAAGGTGCTGTGGTGCAATCTGCAGTCAATCAAACCAGGAACACCGGGGCGAACCCCTTCTCTTTACGATAAGTGCACTGGATTATTTTACGTGCATTACACAACGCCTCTGGCTTTATGTCCCATCCGAAGGACGTAGCAAGAATGGTTAAGTGACTTGCTTAAGGACACAAATGCCACGACCGGGACTCGAACCCACACTATGCTGACCAGATCCGATATGAAATGACAAAAAAACAAGGTTTGTGGGAGAAATATTCAAACAAAAACCAGTTATTTGTTGAACTTACACTCTTAAGAAACTCTTGGGCCACTATACGGGCCCTGGCGTTGACGCTTAATTTCATCTCGCTGATTTCTTTGTCGATGTCTTCCATAAACTGGATAACAAAGTCTACTAACTTATCCTTGAACATCTGCTCTGTGTGGAAGTTGGTTATGAGGAAGCTTATGTCATAGCCCTGGGCAGGAGGTTAAAAGGGATTCAGAGTCAGTAACACACAGGAGCTAATTTCATAGAGCGTGTAAGCACAAAAACTTGCTAAGCACAGAAAACTCTTGCACAGCAATAATAGTTTACCAGCCAAAATACCACCCTTGCTCCGACGACTGGTACCTCACTCATTTCTTGCTAAGCAAAGAAACTTGCTGAGCAGAATTTGTTGCTTAATGGCTTTATGAATTTGGACTCTGGTCCCAATTTCATAAAGCACTACACTAAATAACAACGAATTGAGGACATTTACTCCCCAAAATGGGGCACCCAAGATTATTGTGATGGTGACATTAGGTGAATTGGATACAACAGACTTAGATCATGCATTGCAGTATCGTCCCTAGCAAAATTCAGGCCTGCGGTGCAGAGTAAAATTCAAGACCTGCATAAAGTTTCCCCTCATTCCTGAGAGAATTTAAGTGACTAATCCCTTCCATCAGTCAGACCTTAAATATAACTCACCTCCACTGGTTTCCTTCTGAGAATGAAGAAGTTTTCTGCCCTAAGCATCATGAAGCGCATAAACTTGTGACATAGAATCTTCTCTATTTCATCAGCCTGTCAAGAAAAAACAAGTTATGAATTCAATATACTTTTCGAAGTGAGCTTCTCACAGCTGATTTACAGTAGCAACTCTACCCTAAAAAATAAAAGCCGTTGCCAACCGATTGAGAGTCTTTGAGATGTCCTGTCTCAGTGGGATACTGGGGGGGAGTCCAGAAGAAAAAAGGACAAGAAATGAGATCATAGAGACAAGAGCTGGCATCAGCTAGTCATAGTTCAGATCATCACAATGCTGATTTCACCCACGATCAATCAGCGACAATGATTCCATGACATTGACACAACTGTGATCACATGACTTCAATATGACAGTGTGCATTTTGACCGAAAGGTTAAAGATAAAATATGTATTTCACTAATATCGTTTCTTTTTAACGGATTGTAATTTTTCGCTTGTAGCATAATTTGCTAGTCCATTCGGCTGCTGCCTGTTTTGTTGCTTAGTTTCCCACACACTGAATGGCCAACTCCAACTTGGATGAATGCGCAAGGTTGTAATTACACAGGTCAACTGTGATTGATTGCTGCTTGTCAGGAACACGTCACAGAAGTAAGAGTTTTCTACTCTTGCCACTGTCGTTTTTTTCTTCCTGATGGCGACTGATGCTGATCATTAAAGTCTGGCTGTAAACAATCAGTGACTGATATGGTCCTGACGGTCTTAGCTCAGGTGCAGCATCATCCTGAATAGTCAGTCGCAAAATGTTTTTGTGTCACTGCAAGGTCGACTTGAGGGCGGCTTTTCAAAGACTTGCCCAAGGAACTTGGTTGGAAGGTACATTCAGAGAATAATGTGAATAATAAGCCGAACGTACTTTGAACATTAGAACACAAACAAACCAAAGGCAAAAGCACACAACTGATTCACTGATGCTGTTACTCGTCTCTTTGGGGTTTCTATTAGATTCTGACATAGATGTCTTCACAAACATTTGATCACACAGTTTTGTTGAAGGCACATCGTAAGGGTGACTAAACTTACTTGCTTGATGGCGATACTTATCCGGATGGAGTTGATGGAACCCTCTATTAGAACCTTCTCTTTTTCATTGCGGCTGACTACAACTGGCATCAACAGAAGCTCCTTCCCACTCCTGGCAAATTAAGTAGTTACATTCCCCGATTAAAACACTACGAACAAACCATCAAGCCTGTTTCCATAGATAAGATAATTCCCACTTGACATCACACAGTGTACGCCAGCCATCTTTACGGACATTGATGGAACATTGTGTGAATGCACAACTATGTGTAAATGCCTCGTGTGGCATGCAACAGTATTATAAAGTTCCTTGCATGGTTGGTTGGTGAACCACTTGGCTGCGTAGAAAATCCAGAGCGCTTGACGCAGCTCAAAGCCACGATTCAAGCTGCCCATAAAGATGAGGTATATACTGATATTGACCAAGGCCCTATTTCATGGCGCTGCCTACTGCGAAATTCTGTGCCAACAGCCCATACAATTGAATGCTATACAGGGCACCGTAAGCGCAGAGCCATGAAATTGGGCCCAGGCGTGAGAACCATATCTTCATCAATCGTAGCCCTATTAACATTGCATTTAACCACTTCACATTGGATGACATCTTTTATCCGCAAATATTTTTCAGACAGACTCACGTCGTGCGTATTTCAATGCCTGCAACAACTTTGAATTTTGCTCACAGCTTTTTGCTGATAGGTGGACGGCTGACATTTATATCCACCCAAACTTTCCAGTGTGTAGCGGGCACCGGCAACAAGCTTCATTCCACCAGTACAAAGAATGGCATCAGGTTCCTGAAACCAATCCTTGTAAAATCCCTTTCAAGGGACCTTTGTCCTGTTGTGATACAAATGTGGCATACAAGAATGGACAGGCTGCCACCATTGTTCGTCAAGCTCAATGGGAAGTAAGTCTGAGCATTAATAAATAAATGAATAGTCCAAGGTCCAAGACAAATGTTGAACGAGGTTCAGGAGGGAGGGGGGGCTTCGATGAATATTTATACAGCAGCAAGAGATCTGACTCACCTTACTTCTACCTCTGGCTTGTTGTGTCTTTCTACTACCTGGGATGAGAAGTTTTCAAGGCACATAGAAGCTTGTAAGGTTGCCCTGACGGCTTGTAAGTAGGGCCTCAATGTGGCGGCCTGTGTAGAATAATCACAATCAACGTTAACACCTTAACCATCGAACACAGCCCAATTTCATAGAACTGCTTTTAGCACGAAAAGAAGCTCAGCACAATAAAATTATGCTTATTTGTTTATCTGTTTCTTTATCTATTTATATATTTATTTATTTATTCTGGTTGTGATGCCATGGATTCTCACAAAAGTGAACTTAATTTATATACAAGCCAAGAAGCCCACGGAGAGAAGACAAAGAAGGACATTTCAGTTTTATATGTGGGAGGAAAACCCCAGAGAATTATTCCAGGGTTAAGCCATGCAATCAGGTAGGGACTGAAAACCCATCCACATAGTGTTCCCGGCGGGAGTCGAACCAGGGTCCCAGAGGTGAAAAGCGAGGAAAGATACCACTATCCGAACTGACCGTCCTAATTACGCCAGGCCCAACCAAATCTGCTTACCGGATAAAGGTAACCAGCCAAAACATTGTGTCACATGCACCTTCTGTGACTGGTTTTCTCATTTTGCTCATTTTTGGCTGAGCAGCTCTCTGAAATTGGACCCTGGTGGTTTTACCACAATAATCTTGGGTTTGCCAATGCGGTCAAGTGGAAGTGCCCTTTCTTTGCAAATTGCAGAGATGCCAACAATTGGATCTTGCAATCAGGGAGATTTTGCACAACAATGGGGGAGATATTTAGAATGACATTCAACATAATAGGAGAAAAGTTTCCAAAACCAGGCAGATTTTTGTTCATTAGAACATGGAAAGATTGATTTATTTTCAGGGAACTTTCTGCCGAATATGGGAGAGTTGGCAGCTCTGAAATAGCAGTGCCCCGACAGAATTACATTATGGGCCTGGCTTCAAATCTGGCTGTACATGTACATGTAGCATTGTTCACTGCACAGTTATTTCTGGTGGTTCTATTTCCTGCTAAATGAACTGGAGGTAGTTGTGGGCATTTAAAGATGCTTTAATGCCATTATGTAACTCCCTGTCTCAGGATTACACATCATGTATGCAACAAATAAATGGAGACTAGTGCTACAGTGTTTGAGGTTGTCCCTATTCAATATACTTGGAAAGGAAACCCACCCTAAACCAACCTTCCACCTCCTCCCCCCCCAAACAAAAAAAAAGAAAGAAGAAAAAAAACCCACAAAAAACCCCACAAAAAACATAACAAAAAGTTTGAATTTAATAAAAGGGAAAAAACCCCAATAATAATCACTGCTCTCACTACTCATATTTAAAACTGTTTTTGTTTCTGTGCTTTTTGTTTTTGTTTTGTTTGTTGTTTGTTTTTGTTTGTTTGTTGTTGTTGTTGTTGTTTTTATCATTAGTTAGTAACATAGCCTGAACATACCCTGAAGATCATCACCCTCAAATAAAAAAGAAGAAGTAATTTATGCACATGAACTGTTCAAGCATTAATGAAACGGGGCAGCCACAATCACTTGAACATTACACTATACACACAATCGTGTCTAATATACATGAACGTACATGTACATATGTATCTACTGCAGATGCATTGATCGTTGTGTCGCTCGTTGTTGCTTTTCCCCTTCTTTTTCTTTGAAGATGAATTTAGTCGAATAAGCTCATTTTCAAAAGTATTTCATACATTCATGTACACTGAACTTTTATACCACAAATGTGTTATTTTTGAGATACCTTTGTGCTTCTGCTATGTAAGTTATTGCAGAAAGAACGACACTCTACTAAAATGGACGAGTTCCCACATTAATGGAAAAATATCACGTCCATCTTCCCTTTCAGTGCATGCACTGTACATGTACTGTGTACATTTAACGGTTTCCATCTTCAAGAATTTTAAAACAGAAGTGAAACTGTTTCACTTAATCACAACAGAAGTTAATTTAGATGTGGTTCACAAATACAATTCCCTTTATCAATATCAATCGTCATGATTGTTTTACATCATTATAACAGACAAAACGAAAGTTCTTTTATATTCGTGCAGTTTTAAAACACAACTAGTTTAATGTTCAAATGAAGAAATTCACACACTCACAAATAATTTAACATTACACATTTAAAAAAATGCATTATTCACATAAACAAAAAAGAAGGAGTGTTTTTAAACAAGTAGGGTCATGAGGTGCACAGTACTTTGAAGCCCACAGAGCAAGTTGAGAAGTGGTGTTTACTAGCTGTTAGCAGTTTTTACTGAGACAATGTATGCCGGGCTAGTGTTGAGTCCTTCCCTTTAATAATCAAGTGCATTCTATTTGCCCGAGTCTGATTTCCTTACAAATGCAAGTTCCTGCCAACAAAAACAAAAAACTTGTTTGTTTTGAATAAGTCCATTTCCCCCTCAGCGTTTACCCCGTAGCAATAACATCAACATTTTTATGATAATTTTGATTGACTGAAAGTAAATCATTTTGAGACGTTTTAAAGAGATGGTAAATATAAGTGTCCGTTGTTTTTGAGATCCATTTTACATGAAAATCCCCTACTTTCAAGGATAAATTGTTTAAAGGTAGGGTCTTAGATTGCTAAATATTCCAATAATTTATAAGTATTGCGCAGAGACAAAATTAAATTCATAACCCTATCTTTAAAAGAGCTGGGTAACCATTTGTTTTCTTTCTGTGTTTAATACTACACTTTAGTTTTAATACCAATTAAAGTTTGTTGATATCTTGCTGGCACCGGCTTACTTTGAGCAAACACTACAATAAGCCGATTCATACACAAATGTAGTGACAGCGCCATTTTCGACGTTTACACGAGCAGCTGAAATTATAGACCTACATGTATGCGACTTTAACTGAACATGCAGTCTGTACAAAAGAAAAATACTGCGGGAAAGTGCTGGATCAAACTGCCAAGTTTTCATTACTCATCATGACATTAGGGAAGTAGCTTTTTTTTAAAACCCAGATTTGATTATATGCTTTTTGTTGCACTCTATGAATGAGTGGTGGCATACTTGTAGTGTTAGCCAGAGGGGTGTCTGGGGGTCTTTTGGACACACCGTTTTAAATTTGGAAACCCTGTTTTATCTGACATTTACAATGTACATGTAAATGTATTGTAAGTGAACAATTTGGACACCCAGTTTTTAAATTTCCAGCAAACTTGGACACCCTTTCACCAAATCCTGGCTAGAACCTTGAGTGGTGCTCCAATTTGGCATCTTTTCCACAATTTGCCCTATTTAAAGGTAGGGTCAAATTTTGACAATGACCAAAAAGAAAAGAAATTGTTTGTTTTTTATCCGAAAGCCTACAATGTACTTTACATGTAAAGATGGAAATGGTGGTAAGCATCCTGTAAAATGTTTTCTTTTTAAGTGCCCCCATTGATTAGAAATCAATAAAAAATATGTCAAAAAATCTGCATCTCTTAAGATCGCCTACAGTTGATTTTGGGAAATTTCCATGATGTCCCTTTGAATGCTGCCCTCGATATGGCCAGAGATGCAGTTGGTACCCGTGCTGTAACCTAACCAAGCATGGATAGATTCAACGTTCTTGAAGTTGATGAAAATTCTGAGACAGTTTTTAACTGTTTTCTCAACCAAGGCAGCACTGTGTTCAACTAAAACTTTTACATGTGTCTTTTATTGTATCAGTCTTGATAATTTTGCCTGTAAATTAGCAATACGTTGACAAAAAACAAATGATGACCCTCCCATTAGTTTTTAACATTGTTAGCCTTGGTTAATTTCAAGTTCAAAGGTCAAGTTTTTGAAGAGCATCAAAAGGCATGAAAGGGGTTGACCTTTTTATTGATGCATGTAGCAAGAAATAAATTCTACTAGGTGAACTCCTCAAACAGCCCTAAATCAAAGCAGTTTATGGTTCAAAAATCCGCAATGTAAAAAGAAATGAACCATAAACTAGACCCGTGCTTATTGCGCAACAATTTACAAGAGGGCACTGCACAAGTTCTAAGTTGATCGTTGTTTTCTGATAAACCAATGAAGAACGAAAGGTCCAAAGGTTGGAACAATACTCTGTGGCAGGTGTGGGACTGTATTTAACGTACAGTGCGTTTTTCGGGCGGTGTACACAGTAATGGCGATCGACTTGCTTCACGATGCATTTACAGGTGTTTTTGTTAATCGTTAATATCGTCAACAAAGGAATAAAAAACACTTGATTAAACTGCTGCTGGATCTATGTCAGAGCACAGGCTGTCATTTGATATACTGTTAGTTATTTGTATTTTAAGACTGTAGTTCCCCGAGAGAGACCGGTTTCACATGTAATTGCAACCAGAATTTTTCGGGTGGAAGTGTAATAAAAAACTAAAACAACTTAAAGGTGGTTTTCCCTATTTGTTTTTCTAGTAGTACAGTAGTATCTAAGCAAAAACCATCTGATTTCTTGATAAGATTTTAAGATATGATTGATAATCATATTTAAACCAAATATGATTTTTGGTATACAAATTTACAAAACTAATGCCTTTTAAACTTTTAAGTTTAAAAACTTGGGTACTTAATGTTGCAAATACAATTTTGCAATTTGTAATGTACAAACATACATACTTAGGAAAGAAAAAAATAATCTAGATTCTGGAAAAGAAACACAGTGAGCTACTGTGATTAGTTAGACATGTTACAAACCACAGTAATTGGTAAAGGTAGGCAAGCTCAACATGCTCAAGGCAAATTGAGTCTGATTGATTGAGTTATATTTAATTTTTTAGTTGGTCATGGACTGGTTGGGCATGTTGAAGTCAACCTTTCTCCTCAAACTTATGACATAAAATAAATGACCAATATCCAACTATAGATCTCAACATCTCATCATATCAGCATATGTGTTATTATTTCCACAAAACTAAGAATTCTACTGATTTTCTTACCATGTTTAGACTTCCTTACAATGCGGAAACGCCCTGCACTAGAGTCTGCATGCACGTCAGTAGGCTAGAATTGGACCACACTGGTACCCAAACTAGCCGTGAGGGGCCGAACAGTATCAAGGCAACCGAGCCAGTCTAAAAAGTTGGAGAACCAGTGAGGCGAGCAGATTATAGCGCCACCACGAGGCCGGAAATACACCTGTTTGTAATGATGTGTACGTGTGGTTTGATACATGAAACAAAAATAGTTGTTGCTCGAATCTGAAAAAACTTCTCTTTTCTATTCTTTTGGTACCCGCAACACCTGCTACTCGAAAAATGAACATCTTTTAATTTATTGGCTCCCGCAACTAGTAATGTTACCCGGCACAGACATTTTGCAAAGGCGCGCTTTACTTTGAACGTGAAATTTAGTAAACTATGGCATACATGCACTGCCTTCTCTTCTACACACTAAACACCCATAATTGGTTTGAGAAGAGAAGTACAATTTTACCGCAGAGATAGCAGAACAATTGTCTCACTGATGTAGGCCATTTTTTTCTTAAAAAGAATGGCTTCTGACTGGCATCCCGAACAAAGATATTGACTAATAGGGAGACCACCAAAATAGGGCTAGATAGCTCAGTTGGTAGAGCGCCGGTACGTAATCCCGCTCCGTCAATTTTTCTTTGTTCAAACCCAAATTATCAAAAAATTTACCCAGACAGTTTCCCTTGTGGTTTATTACTTAATAGAAAAAGGGGGTAAGAAAAAAAAACAAAGAATCTTTTTTAAAAAGAAACAATTATTGTTATTTCTTTCTTTTTTCCCTTCAATGGTTTGGTGCTTATCTTCTTTGCCCTTGCATCGACATTTTATGGAAATAGTTTAGATTGGAACATGTCTTGTCTCCACAATTTCAACAATTGAGACTGAAATAGCAAAAAAACAGTCACCAAACAGGGTTCTTAATTATGATTAATAAATATTAAATTGTTTATAACTCATCCAGTTCTTTTGCAAACTCTAACATTGTGTCATAAAATGACAGCCCTAATCTCGGTACAAGACCTACTGTCCACTTTTATCAAGCCCATTTGAGAGCCTCCCTTTTTGACTCCTCCCTTAAAAATTCCTGGAGCTGCGTCCGTGTTAAGTACATTTCCACCTCCAAGAATGAAACAATTGAAGTGCGCCCTCTCGTGTGAAACATAATTTTTTTTTCAAAATTATTGTTGTTTGTTTTGCATGGACACTAGACTCTAGCCGTGGGCGGTAAGGGGGGTAAGGGGTAACTGTATGGCAGGTGATTCTGTTCTTATTTACGGCGAAGGGTGCACCGCTCTAAATAGAGAGAGGATTCATGCACAGTTGTAAACCCACAACCTTTTCCGTAAATCAAAGATTTGAAGGTCATGTCTTGTATGGATTGTTGAAAAAATGGTCGAATATTGCTCGCATGGAGTTGTTGACTTTCAATCTGGAGCGTTTTGGGGTAAACTAGTCCTCTTAACGTGATCCTATTGCTAAAAGGTGCAGCGTCACTTTTCCAAGATGGAGTCTGGCCAGCTTAGTCGTTTAGGGGTGTTCACAAATGAGCATAGCTCAAAAGCCAAAACAGCTAGCCTACCGAAAATGAAAAGAAAAATTAAACTTCGTGTTTTTGTTTAAATAGCGCCCCCTTGTGGATTCATACCCAACATTAACATGAGAATGCAAGTTTGAGTGTGTGATAGCCAATTGTGTGCCTTCATATTCACTACCTTATGGAGACCGAGAACAAAACACAAAAGGG
>CM021527.1:8900377-8919216 GCA_010994315.2 Pisaster ochraceus
GGGCATTCCACCCTCTGCCCTCTTTGTTTTACTCCACTGTCGGTAACTACAAATCAATTCGGTTTTAACTCTTATTTTGTATTCTTAAAATTGAGACACCACTGTGGGTTTGTTTGTTTGTTTATATGGTGCATTTGGGTAAACACACAAGCAGTTCAAAGAGTAGCGTGTAATTTTAAATAACATCAATGTTAACATATTTTGTTAAGGTGATAAGTGGCAGAAATAGTTAAATAGATGAAATATCCTCGTAGGTCTGACACCAAACAGTTTTTCAAACTATTCCTCAACAATCATGTTGAACCTTTTTGGGGAAAAAATGTCCTTCTTCGTTGTTGTAAATCAATCGGGAACGACCAGGAATGTTTCCTGAGGGGTGTGTTGTCCCCGGACGCCACCCTTCACGAATTAGTTCGCCAAGTCCGATTGTCCACCCCAGATGCTCTGCCCCCACTCCAGCCGTCTGCTCGACAACAGAAGCCCCACAAGTGGCAGTATGGCCAGTGGGGGGGAACAATCGTGAACAATTCTATCCTCTTGTACCGGCCCCGCGTAACGAGCTTGCTTTCTATTTACGGTTAGGATGAGGTCCAGCACTTTTGTGTTCTTTCCTTACCAACGTAAACACCGTTACGCTGGAAAGCTAAGCCTTTGTGCTAACCCCCAATAAACCTCCAGTACAAAATAAAATGTTTTAGATCGACAACGAAAGTTCTTCGCGCCGGTAGGCTCAACGAAGAAGGATGTATGTTGTACAACTTGGAGGACGATGCCTGACAGATCAAGAAATGGTGACATTTTATAGATCATGCGATGTCCTGAGTTCCATCGCAAAGTGGTTCTTCGCAAGTCTATTGTACACACCTGTCTGTCAAAGCACAGCAAAGGGTAGAGGACCAAGCAATTGGCACTCATGTTGATGATTCTGTTTGAACTTTGGGCCCGAAAGGCGACGATTGAAGCATCTGCCACTGAAAGCTCTTTTTGAACTTTGGGCATAAACTTCTCGGTTGTATTGGTGATGTTTTTTCTTCACTTGAGACATTAATGTGTCATACCCCTAACATTTACTTTAACTGAAGTACTGCAGACGTGCAAAACAAAATGACGTCTTTATCGATGGCTGATGCTATTCCGGACCTCCAGCGGCGCCGCCGCCAAAGTAGTGAGTACCCGTCCAACGAGTCAGATTTAGACTTGGAACGATTCGCACAGGGCGCTCGTCGGAACAGCATGCTGGCATCGCTGCGACTACTCAACGGTAACAATGCTGCGTCGACCCGGTTCGAATCCCGTCGCCGGGGAAGCCTTCTTGCTGGTCGCCGCCGAAGCGATCCGCTAGCCGGGGACGATGACACGAGGGGGCGGGGTGTCGGCGCTAGTAGGAGGGGAAGCCTCATGGCGAAAACTTTTCCAGTGGATGATGCCTCTGATGGGAGACATCGAAGCAGGAAAAATTTATCAGTGCCTGATATTATCGAAGAGGGTGTTCCAACGACTCAGGATATCAGGTCCCACAGTGCTATGAGGCCTCGTACCGGACCTAGAAGTCCGTCCCACGGTCGAAGGTCAGGTGCACCGCCCAGCTTCCTCAGAAATGGGTTGGAGAGAGTGTCGTTCCCAAGCTCAGATGGTCGAGGGGCTTTCTTAGAGACTGGTACCACTGTGACCTCTCTAAGAACTCGATTACAGCAAGCGAGGAAAACGCGAAAAGTAAGTCTGGCTGTTTCATCGTTGGAAATTGGAACTTTTAAAGCCACCGACATACTGATAAAGTTATCGTTATTTGAATACAAGTTTGTTTGTTTGTTTGTTTGGGTGTTGGGGGTGTTTGTTTGTTTCTTTGTTTAGATGATCTTCCCAACAAGGGAATTCTTATACTTATCTTGCCATTGTGAAATCAGCGGTTAGCTTGGCTGAATTCACAAATACATTTGAAGTGGGGAAAGTGTTGTTTGGTAACCGTAAAATGGTTGAGCAGGAATTTGCAGACCCATACCACAAATTCTTAGGTTAAAAAGGGCCTAAAATATCAAGTTTAAATTGGCAAAGATACTTTCAAACTTCTTAATTTTCTTGTCAGGGGAGTGTTGAAAATTCCCTCTCAATACAACTTAGAAACCGTCATTACGAAGCGCCTGGGTCTGGCTATACATAGGACATATGTGTTTTACAAGAAGCAAGTATTATTATGATTATTAGAATATTTGTTTTCTTTGGTTCAACAGAAGAGGTTGCTTCAAAAGTTCAAGAGCTATGCCAGACTCATCACGTTCTTACACAGACTTTGCAAAAGCCACTTTCTCAGGTAGGTTTTTCTTGCTGAATACAAAATCATAAAATGTAGAATCTTTATTTTACAAAATACGAAAACATGGATCAAACAATACACGCGAAAGCGGTTGTTAAAACTGAAGAGTATAGTTCTTAGTCCCGTCAAGAGCTGTGCCGGTTCCAACCCAAACAGTACTGCCCGGGTCGCTCGCCCGGGTCTTGTCCGATTAAGACTAACTTTCGTTATGAAGGATCATCAAGTTCTTGACTTTATATTTACCTATTTTTATTGTTCACATAAAAGTTGTAGTTAAAAGTCTCTTGTATGCTACAGTTATCTTTCATGGCAGTTCAGTCAACCCACATGTAAAAACCTTTGGCAAGTGGCACGTATTCCGGACCAGGGATAAATTGCACAAAGCTGCTGAAGAAGAACAAGTAGCTAAAGCACAGCAACATTTCCTCTCCACCGTACGGTTACCAGCAAAACTACCACGTCGAATCTAGCAATAATACTATCAATATTTTGACCCCGTTATCAAATTTTGAGGATTGTGCATTTCCCACGGTGGTTCGAACATCAAACGGAGCCCGGACTTACGACCGGAGCCGAGGTTTGGAACAAGCCCCAAATCGCCGAGTTAAGTATACCATAATCACTCAGGAAAAAAGTGTCAACTCATCTATAAGAAGAATATTGTTCTCTGTGAAGTCAAGCCTTTTGCATCCGTTCATACATACAAGATGTGAAATGAAATTCGATTCCGCCACACTGTCACTCCTCACGGCTTCTAAGACAACTGGCTCCCAAATAGCCCAACGTATTAAAATACAACACAAGGTCCATCATTAAAATCACAGTGCTCCAGATTATCTCTCCTCACTTCTTGCAATTCACAAAGTGTTCTTATTTCTTCCGAAGCTGTGAGAAGCTGTGTCCCTTGCAGCTGGTAAGTCATGCAAACAAGGCGAGCAAATAAAGCTTTGCCCACACCGCTGCCTGCAAGTTATGGATTGACCTCCCTGCCCACATTAAAACACAAATACTCTCCTTTGTCTAACGAAAAGAGTCTAAAGACTTACTTGTTATCCAACCAGTTGTCACCATACTACTGCTGTCCTTTTTCTTTGAAGGGAAAGTATACGTTTTGTTATCACACTGAAAATTAATGGCAATAAAAAATTATTAGTTAGAAGCCTACATCGGCCTTTGGTAGTAAAAACTCTTTGAGAAACATTTCACTTCGAAGTAATTTGGCTTTGTAAGAAAATATCAATTTTTACCCCCAAGTTTAAATCTGAGAAGCGTTACTGTCAGAAACGTTTCTCAGATTGTGTGTTCTAATTGGAATTATTCTTCCTGCGTGGACTAATCGCTCCGGTTTTCGGTGATTATCAAAAATGCGGTCACCTTTTAAAACGAAATTTTCACAGATTAGTGTTATTGTATATAGGCTACATACATTTATATAATAGGATTAAAACAATCGAACGGTTCCGAAAACCAAATGGATACTTTGACTTTAAGCGCTGAATAAATCCCTGCTTCTAGATTCACATTTTATTAAAGTGTTGCGGTACCCGCTGCTAAAATATAGGACTCGAGCTGCCCCTACTGGCAATCTCAGTGGACTAATGGTAAGACATCTGCTCTAGAATTGCAAAGGTCGTGGATTCGAATCCCACCCCAGTAATATGCCTGTGGTTTTTTTCACAGAACTTTGGAAAGTACTGAGTATAGAGTGCGTAACACACATCGGTGTAGATAGGTTAAACCAAATAACATTCTTTATCCCCCGATGCAAACTTAACATCTATGATAAAAATCCAGTTAATATTCTTACTATTACACAGTGTCGACGATAGAGGTGCGTCTCACAAGGGGAAATACATCGAAGACGGCGGGGAACAAGAACTCTTATTTGACGTCAGATACTTCCGAGCTCACAAAGAGGTAAATATTTCATTAATTGTCATTCACACATCACCGTCCAAAGAAAACAAATCTAGGTTTTGATGCTTCTTATTTTGTTTACCTAGGCAAAAGGTGGCTAGTTAAACTACCCATTGGACTCGAATAAGTTACCTGGGTGCAGTTTTCCTTGGGCTGTTCGCACTGGACTTTTATTACCAGAAAATTATTAATATAAATCTCTTTAGAACGAATTGATATCTCGTAGAAACGAAATAGAAAAACGCTCTCCCATGTCACCTCCCGGGCACCGTATAGAAAAAAATTGTTTTAAAGTGGGTCAAGATTTGTGGCCTCGATAGCCTGAATCCAGCCAACTTGGTGTAACCAAGCGACCCCAGATACTGGCTGCATTGTGATTCATAAGTAATGCATTGCTGTTTGGCCTTTGAACTGGCAAACGAAACAATAGAAGTCTAGTCAACTATAGTTATTCTGGTTGTACATTTAGTTATTAGCTGATATTCGGTGGCCTGGCTTATCTATGTTAGTCGGAGAATTGTGTCACGAGATTGATACAATTGTGAAAAATCTGTTTCTCCCTTTTAAAAAATTATCACATACCAATCCTTATTGATGGTATTGGGGTCATTATAAGCGATTGCTTTCAAATGAGTTTTTACCTCATCAATAGGTTGAAAGTTAACACAAAAAATAGACCTATATCATGCTGCTGCCACCATCTTGGTCGTGTTCCTTTTATTCAATAACAGTAATGTAATGAGTGCTAATATTCATTACACAAAACCAGACTATTTTTTCTTCCATCCTCGGTTTGGTTACAATTGGATTGAAAATAAACCAAGATGGCCACGTCATTAAAAAGGTCTGTTGCCACAACTTGAGGGCTTGATTGCAGCAGAACATTGTTTGAGTTGCAGCTGGTTTACCTAGAATTACATCGTACCTTCGCTTGGTTCAAAAACACAAAGCATACAGGCGCCATCAGTTTTTTCCAAGCTAACCCCACCGTGTACCTTATTGGCCCGTAATATGCCTTATACATGTTGTACATAAATTGGCATATCAGTAGAAACTGTTTTACCCATGTTATTATTGCTTTACTTTATCTTACTTTATCTTAGTTCAGAGACAGTATAAAGCATACTAGTAGCAGCAGCTTCCCGATTCATACCACACTGTACCTTATCTTAATTCAAAGATAGTAAGCGGGAAACTAGTACCATTAAGTAGGATTTTTGTCAACTCATACCAATTCCGTCTTCACCGTAATTCAAAGACAACAACCATATAATAACAAGAGCGGCAAACTTCCCAACCTTACCCATGTTGTACTTTATCTTTAATGAAAGACGGTTAATAGCATTCTAGTGCCAGACAGTACCCACGCCAGCAGTAGCAAATTTCCCAACCTTTCCCATGTTGTACCATATCTTGAATCAAAGACAGTTAGCGTTCTAGTGCCAAACAGTACCCACACCAGTAGCATCAAATTTCCCAACCACGCCCATTGTACCTTATCTATGAAGTGCCACTACCCGTAACCTGTTTTCCCCAGTGGTCGAACAAAGATAAGTCCACCACTGGACACATTGGCTTTTGTGGCTTATGCCAACATTTACCTGTGTTTACACGGTTTGAACCCTCTTGCTGTTTCAACAGGCTGGGATATCGACCGATTGCAAAAAGATTCTGAGTTTACCATCTCACCAGAGAACGGAGAAGGACAGGTACCACGTAAGTGCATTACTCTGGTGTGTTTCATCTCCCATAAGAAATACGTGTAAATAAATCGAAGCTGCCAACGGAATAGTCTGATGTCACATCATGCAGTGATTCAATTTGAATAGTTCCCACTAAATACTGCAAACGGAGAAACACCATCTCATGGGTCAGTTTTTAAAACCAAGGACCGTTTTTCCAAAAATAATTATCCGGGACTTTCATTGGAATAAACTGGTATATTTTATTGTATTACAACAATCGCTCTGTAATAGGTGCACTGGCAGAAAGGAAACTCAACTTACATGGCCACGACATTAAAGGTGTAACAGTGGATCAAGAATGGAATCAATTTGATTTAAATAAGAAGAAGCTTGATTTACTTTTTTCAAATACTAGGGTGGATATGGTTGTTTTTAACGATCTTTAAAAATAATAATATTTGTACACAAAACTATATACAGGCTCCATGTAACTCATACTGTCAAAGTTCTTCTGACATGTTCTCCAGTCGTTATTGATTATTGATTATCGACTTTTGTTTGCAGGCCCTGATCGCATTACGAAATTTCGCGACATTTGCCGAGTTTCCACTCGGGATGCAGCAGGAGATCGTTAAGGTTGGCTGGTATGAGAAGTATCAAGCACAAAGAGTTATCTTGAGACAAGGCCACTGGCCACTCAATTTCTACTTCATCCTATCGGGATCAGGTCAGTAAAACTGATGGACTAGTCTTTATTCAACACAAGTTAGTGAGTTACCCATATTCTCATCAATAGAGGTCAACATGTTGGGTTTGACTGGATGGTCAGACATGACAAAAAGGGGAACTTTACACAAAAACAGTCTGTTTTGAAACAAAACTGCCTGATAGACAACAATCTGTGTTTTGTGTAACATGTTTTGTGTAACATCAAAACGTCCTGGGGAAATATGTCCCCCGGAGATTCTGCCCCCCCCCCCCCACACACACACGGCGAACTGTACACAAACTTCTTCCAATACCGCCTTCTTTTGAATCCTCCTCCTCCAACCCATGTTTTCCTATAATGTATGGGGGACAGAATCTCCGGGGACAGATTTCCTTTAGACGACTCTGACTCTGGCTCCGGCTCTGGCTGCAGACTGTGTCTGATGAGGAAACACCGTTTCAAATGCACACTGCTCCAAAATTGACGACGGAGCCCAAGCCGGAGCAGGAGCCAAAGCCAAAGTTTAGAAAAAAGCCCTGCACTGAATCATTACAAAGCCCATAGCAACACCAATAGCACCAGTCGCAGACGTAGCCACAGCCGCTAATTAATCTGCTGCCACCTAGCGTTCAAAAGTTTCCAATTGAAGGGTAGATACGCACGCGGTGAAAAAGGCTTGACATTAAAACTTATAAACAAATTGTGTCTTTCAGTTGTGGTTCGTGTTTTGGAAGAAGGAAGCGATACCCCACGGACTGTTGTTTACCTGAACCGTGGGGAAACGTTCGGAGTAAGCTGTTTTAATTTAAAATCACCTCTTTAAAAAAAAAAACCCCAAAACCACCCCATACTTGATAATTAGTAAATGTATGTCGAATGAGGTCTTTATTCGCATTGATAGAATGTGTCTTTTCTCGTTGTACAGGAGTTAGGTTTGGTGAATAAACAGACACGGAAATCAACTGTGATCAGCAGAGATCGGGTTGAGTTTCTTTGCATCGACGATGTTGTGAGTTTAATCTCTCTTTTCACTTTGAACTCTCTTATACTTTGGTTTTTGTTTTGTTTTATTCCTTGAACTCTCTTTTCTTAAAAAAAGTGTGGATGTTTTCGGTGTGTCTGTGACATAGACAGTGGATTTAATATAATATTAACAATAATAATACAACTTTTTATTTTTTAATAAAAACAGAGTAAAATTTTGATGATACCTTCTTGTTGTGGAAAATCGCTTTGCAAAAATAAATTCAAACATTTTTATTTGCCACTGAAATGACGTCGTCTTAGAGAAATTATGTGAAGTATGTTTGCCTTCCAATAAAAAAGAAACAATAAGCATAACCTAGAAGAAACAAAGCCAGTGAAAACCTGTTATATAGTTAGAATGCATACCGATGTGGCTACTTCAATGCCTTTTTTTATACAGACTTGATTTTGATGCATTTTCAAATCTGCTCAGGTTTTAACTGTCTGTGTTATTTAGGAGAACAGACAATTTTGGAGAAAGAAACTGATTATAAATTACTTTCCCCCTTTTATTTACAGGATTACACAAGAATCTTCATGGCTGGGGGAATTGCAACTCTTCTTGATCCGACACAGAGTGACTTTGTTCGGTAAACGGGTCTTCTTCTTCTTTTTTGTGTTGTTGTTGTTGCTGTTGTTGTTGCTGCTGCTGCTATTGTTAATTGTTTGTTATGCTTTTGTTTTGTTTAAAAAAACGATCGATCAGGGTATGAAAACAATTATTTTTCTCAACATTAATATTCATTGTAGCAATAGCCATAATAATAATGATTTTTATTAATCTTTTTCTCGTGACTGTTTCCTGTTGCACTATAAGTAAAGGCTACTTGTTTGTTGTTTGTTGTGTTGTCATATGTTTAGCCTTTGAAAAAGACTCTGCCAGGCTCGAAACGTCAGGCTAACATAACTATTTGGGCATTCTAACCCTTAGGTTCATTTGGGTGGTAATTCTCTATTTTCGTTTGTTTCAGGAATCTGACATTTCTTGAAGGCTGGCCCATGCATCTTTTGGCTGAAAATCCCAAGAAATGCATTTTCTCTTATTTCAAGTAAGTTTGTAGTACTAAACAAAACTACTACATTCTTTTATAAGTGTTAACCAGTTTGTATAAGATTTGAACCAAACTCGCATAACCAGACGAGCAGCCCACAGATTTATCTACGAGTGTCCCAAATATGTTTTTAAATAAAATGTATGCAAAGTTTTTGAATAGTGTGACCCATTTAAATAGCACATTGCCAATGTTTACAAGGTGATGCGGTTCGATCTGTTGTCAACCATGTCAGAAACAAAGGCAACCCAAAGGCAACAACACACTGGACCTGTGGCTTCACGTCCCACCCGACATAATTATCGATATGGGGCATGGTGGCCCCCTATTGTGTCTTCATTGTGTGCTTGGAATCTAAGGAATGCTTTAGAGGATTTTAAGGGTAGCATGGAAACATTGGGGGATACACTCTGCCCCATATCGGCTATGGTATACCATCCGAAGGACAAAGCAACCATGGTTGGTCTTCCTGAAGAACAGGGCCACGGCCTGGACCCAACCAACACTCTGGTCATAGCAGTCCAGTGCACTGCTCAGCCACGACACTTCGCCGCAACTTCTGTCACAAAGGCCCCCGTCCCACCCCTTCTCAACCTATACTAAACACACATTGGTTTTTTTCACCCTGTGTCATTTGCAATCTCTCCAGGAGAGGAGACGTACTCGTAAAGAACAGCAAGAAATCAGACTGGATTCTCATCGTCAAGTCGGTAAGTCCTCTTCCAAAATAAGCACTTTATTAGACACCTTGCATATGACGTCACAAGCCCAAACAGCGCCCTCACTGAGGTCAATGAAGACCCACCGTTGGCTGAGAGTTCTGCGTGGCCCGTACACACGTGCATGTTTCCATCCACTGTTTGATTTCAGCGATGGCGGCAAAACATATTTTATAAATCCTACGTAAGGATTTCTTTCATAAGTAACTTGATATGTTTCATGAAACATTTATTAGACCATGGCTTAGATGTCACGAGGCTTACCCCACAATGTTGTTAATTATTCAGGGTAGTTGCTCAGTGATGAAACTTCTACATAAAAAGAAGCCGAAGGAGATGATTAACACGAAGAGAAAACAGAGCGATACATGTAAGTCGTTCTCAAACAGCAATTAAGGGGGGTGGGGGTTGGATCCGTGCATGGGCGATGGAGTGTAGCTATATCTGCGGGCACCAATGTTTTCAAATGGTACATTTTGACATAATTATGTGTGTGTGTTTGTGAAGACGTCATCGCTTCGCTTTCGTGTACAACACCAAGTCCAAACAATGGGAGAACAAAGAGAAGTTCTCGATTTACGGGATTCACAAACATGGGAGTGTGCCTGCGTGTGTGTGTAAGAACCTCCACTCATTATAAACTAGTGTTTACAAAAAGGTGACCTTGTACATCCAGCAGTCGATTTTACGAAACGCTAGGATTAATCATATCTCGAGTTAGGACGAGTAACTAGTCCTAACTTAGGATTCATCTTAAGGTTTACATGTTACAGTGCAAGGCTGGGACTCGTCCTAAGTCCTAAGATTAATCCTATGTTAGGAAGAGTTTGGTGAAATCGACGGCAGGGCTTTCTGGCTGGCAATATACTGCACTGGTCATTATGGGACAATTCACATGTTGTGTCATAATGTCCTAGAATGGCAAAGCCCGTGGGTTCGAATCCCACCTGCGTAATATTTTGTTCACATGACTCGGGAATGTATTAAGTATATCAGTGCTTTAACACACACATCAGTGTATGGATAAACACAAATAATATACCTTTTAAAACTTATAAAATCATAAACTCAGCACCAGAACTGGAACCGTGACGTCATGATGCCTGCTAATGTTATGCCTTGATCTCCCCAATGCATAGTGGTACCAGATCTGACCACCATTGGCAAGCGTCATTCAATGCGTGGAGGATCTCTGGAGAACTACAACCAGAGAAAAACACGTGACGAGTTCGAGCTCTTCATGCAGGGTCTGAATATTCACGAGCGAGAGGCGACCAATGGGAAACGAAAGAGTTTGTCAGAGGACGCCACGCACGATCGGAGAGATGGGTGTGCACAGGGTAAAAGCAAAGGAGGAAGTGGCAAAGAGAAAAGGAGTGCTCGAAGACTGTCGAGGAGACCAACTTTGCCTTCACAACTCTCAAATGTAGGTAGTGATTATTGCAAGAGGTTTAATACAAATGTTTTCCCGCCAGATTTTAACACAAACTCATGCAGTTTAACACCTGACTCTTTCAATTTCGTTTAAAAAATACTCTGTTGCATCAGTATTCAATTTCAATTTCAACAGTTTAGCTTTCACTGGTCTAAGATCATTCAAATTCATTAGGTCGCAAAGATCATTTAATTTCGTAAGCCTACAGCAAGAAGCTACTTAACCATTCACTAATCATCAGTTGTAAATAGGTTGTAGAAATTCCACTAAATAAGGTTGAAAATGTAGTATTGAATGTCTGACATAGAATTGACTAAAAACGAACCTGAATGAGAAGATCGAAATCATGACCGTGTATTGAATTCTAATCAACGGGGGCACTTCAGACGAAATCTTTTCGCAGGATGCACTACCATTCCATCTTCAGAACAATGGGCCTTCGGACAAAAGTCACGCAGTTTCTTTTCAGGTTCAGTACAAAAGTATGACCCTACCTTAACCAAACACTTCTTGAATATCAGATACCTGATTTGGGACCAAGAAACATTAACAAAATAATTATACACTCTTGGCGTCTTTTATGTAATAGTATTTGTTTATTGATGATTAGGCTATTATTACTTTTTTTTTTAATTACTTTTTATTGGTAATACAATTTTGAAAAATCTTTACCAGGTTCATATGATCAGACGACCCTCGCTTCAAGTGCCCAACAACTCGGATGAGAGTGATGAAAGTACAACTGAAGGTAAGTCTGAGTTTTTTCGAAATCTTACCTTTTTTTCAAAAGAGAAAGACACAAAATAACCCAGACAGGATATAACTGCTTCCCGATTCTTATGTGTTTCTCAGTGTTCAACCTAACAGTAACATCGCATCTAAAAATGCAACATTGAGGGCAGTGTTGTAGTGCTTTTACTCGGTACTCGTACTTGAGTACCGTGTTGGTGGTACTCGATACCCGTACTCGGCTAGTCAAATACTCGTACTCGAATTCCATAATCGACACCATAAAATAATCTGTACTCGAATTCATGTACCCGATACTCGAGTAAATGTAATCGGACTCGATTTTAAGTATTCATGGTTAAACAATGGTTGTCTAAAATTTGTTGCGTCAACATTTAGATAAGTGAAACTGTGTAAAGGGTTTGTCTTGTTTTAAAAATATTATTATGCAAAGATGCTGAGCAGAACAACATCGTCCAGGTACCAATGGGACAGAAGAAAACGGTAGCAACTGAAATAGTAGATGACATCATCAGAAATGAGGTACGTCAGCGAGGGGACAGTGAAGAAGAAATGGACTGCTACCAAATATTAATATCAAAAACTGGGAACTATCAACCCTTCCATTTTGGGGTTGGTACATTTTGCATAAGGACCTTCCATCGGGTAATTCGGATTTCTCCTAATGTAGGTTTTCCCGGTCATTTACGGTAACAAAAAAAGAGAATCCAATTTCACTTTCGAATGCATTCACAATAAAGCGATGTTGAAACCTTCATTCAAGTTTACTTTGAGAAAAGCGAATTTGTGATGCATTGTATTCAATTTAACTTCACGAGGCGTCCATTTTAGCTATGCGAAATCGGCATTCAAGCAGAGTATAGGCGCAACTATTTTGAGATTTGTACGAAAAGTTTGAATTGCAAACTTGAAAGTTGTTCGAGTGAATTGTTAGATTGAATGGTTACCAGGTTTTACCCACACGACGCAAGAGAGAACACTTGCTCACACATTATTTAGAAAAATTGGATGACTCTGTTGACACGGGCCCAATTTCATAGAGCTGCTTAAAACAGTATTTGCTTAACAGTTTTCTGCTTAAATGTGCAGGATACAGTCAAAATGATACAAGTGGAATAGTACTTTGGCTGGTAATCTTAATCTGGTAAGCATAATGTTGCTTTTGTGCCGATTTCGCGCAAAATGGAATAACGCAACGTTTAGAATTGGCCAGCACTTAATTGCCGAAATGACCGGGAAAACCTAAGGCCTATTTTTTCATCTTTTATCATGCGGCACGGACCAGATTGTACAAAGGTCTAAAGTTAACGAGTTCATTTTCTTGAACGATGGACCCCAAATTTCTTGAACGACAGACCCCAAAGATAGAGCTGTCTGATTAAAAACAAATAACTGATAAAATGTTGAGTTTTATTTGCAAAGCAAAGTTCACTGCAAAACATGCAGGTCACGGCCACGAACTTTTGCACATTTTTAAACTGCTAATCATACCGTAAACTGTTTTTGCAAAGTTTTCTTTTTTAAATACAGATTTGGTTTTTTTTTTTACCAAGAAACACTTTCTTCGTTTTGCATACTCCAAAATAGCACCTTAAAAGATTGTTTCCATTTTTCTGCAGGAAGAAGGAATCGAGCCAGTCTGGGTCAAAGTTCAAACCTTAACCAAAGGGTCATATTTTGTGAGTATCTACGGTGTTTGCATTGTGTTTGAGTAAACAATTTGAGCGTGAAACCAGACTTTTTGCTTGTTCTCACCGATACACTCTAGCTCTCCTGATTATGTATAACAAAGAGCCATTCCAACAGCTGTAATCCACGTACTGCGTCTCTTTGGAACTCCTTGCCTGGTGCATGTTTCCCTCTATCCTGCAATCTAGCCCGTTTAAGAGGAATGTTAATTCCTACCTTTGGCTTATTATTACTTCGAGTTATTTCCATCTTCAATGTTTTATTATTGTAGCCAATAATGCCTTTTAGCCTCGTTTGAAGCTGACTTGCATTACAGAAAAAACTACTAAAATTCTATATATTGTTGTTGGTTTTTGTTAGTTTTTATTGGCCACAAAGGTAGTCTTGTACAATAACATGTTTGTTTCGGAATCAATTACTACAGAAAAGATCAGTATGCAATTTTAAGTTCTAAAACACAACTTTTACAGAATGTTAGGGTTTCACATAATTATTTTTCTTACGTAGAGAGGTATACAAACTTCCGTTTAGAATCTCATATTGCTACTTAACCCCCCTCCATCTCAGATTGTTCAAACTTTTCCAGAAAATAAGTTACTTTTGATATTTAGAAATAAAACGCATTGACTATAATGACATTTAACTTTAGTTATTTATTCATTTACACTCAAAAGTTTTCATATAATTATATTTCTTATCAATAAAGGCTAAAACTTTCTAATTGTTTTGAGCAAAATTAATTTATCATATTACTAATGACTTCATTGCTTGGTTTTGTTTGTTGGATGATGGGGTGTTTGTTTGCTTGTTCGTTGTGGTGAGAAGTTCTTGATTTTTTGCTAAACATGTCTTTGTTTTAAAACTTTGAACAGGGGTTATCCGACATGCTGTTCGATCTCCAACCGAGTTTCTCGGTAGTAAGCAACGGGGCAGAGTGCATTCTCATGTCGAAGAAGTTCTACCGGGAACATGCCACGACCAGGATGCTCGGCCGCTTACGTAGAGAGGTATACAAGCTTCCGTTTAGAATCTCATGTTGCTACTTAACCCCTCCCCCCCCTCCATCTCAGATAGCTCAAACGTTTCCATTTACAAAATTGGTTTGGGAGTATTTATCCTGTGGTAATTATCGGGAGGGGGGTGTTCAATAATAATGTCTGTCTCAATCTCTTTGTTAAGAATACGAGGTGCTGCCGAAACTATAAGGGTAGATTTTTAGGGAGGCACAAGAGGGTGACCATTTTTTAGGGGGCACTTCTGGCCCCCCTTAAAAACTGTAATTTCTGTTTGTATTTTTTAACAGTGCACTCAAAAAGCATAACATTTCTCACTCAGCTTCTCACAGAAATTTCTAGTTCCGCTTACTCTGCTAAATGGAATGCCGATTTCGCGTGGCCAAACGACGAACGACTTAAACGTTTTGTATAACTTCGCGTGCGTCAAAAGAAATTCAGCGGTGGTTTCAAGCGAAGAGGAAACAACAACTTGAATACGATGAAAATGAAGTAGGCTGCTTTTTGCCAAAAGTCACCACGAAAAAAAACTTGATTTATATTCTCTTATCACAGGAGCAAAGTTACCCGGATGATCAAGAGCTTCAGAAGAACCTCGAGGTCAAACTCGAATGGGACGCCTACAAGAAGAGCGCCCTCCTAAGTACACTGAAGCGCGGTAGAAAGAGAAACAATCAACCTCGTTGACGAAATCGCATCTTCATAAAGTTTAGGATATTACTGAATCTCAACTTGTCGCTGTCTTTCAAATTCCCTCTAAAAGAACATTGGTTGATAATTTGTATTTGGGCTCTACCAGATGTGTAAATCTCTTCCTCTACCACTCGTTTAGCCCATAGCAGAAACACTGAAATAAAGAGAACATAGTTCTCGATTGTAACATTGTGTGGTAAAGGGACTCCTTCGGATTTGGGTGCTTTGGGCTATAGAAGCGTTTGTTATGAAGTGAATATAGTTGGAGAGATGCTTCAAAAGTAGGATATAATGAGCCACACAAATAACCCTCGAAATTGTGTGGTTTTCCTTTTACCTCAGGAAATATAAACACGGTCCATAATTTTGTGGAGTCCAAAATTTAGTTGCACGAAAATTGGCCGACCGCGTTAGTTCATGAACTAAAAAAGGAAAAGGAAAAACCACACAACTTCGAGGCATATTAGTTTGTGTGGCTCATTGTATTCTACTTTTAAAACATCTTTACAGCCAATAGTGGTTTCATAACAAAATAGTTTTATAGCTCTAAGTGCCCAATCCGAAGGCAATGTGTTCCTTTTAATTTCCCTTTTTTGTTTAAATGGTTGAAAAGCTCACGGGTCGACTTTGGGACCCTGGAGGCAGACCAGTTTGGGGGTAAGATATAGTCACCCAGAATCATGTCAAACTGACACGGACTCCTAGTCAAAATCTTCGTTTTTCAAAATAGTTTCAGGGTCAGTGTGCAACAAATTACGGGTTCTTTTGAACTGAAAGTGGGACTAGCCCACCTGTGACCCGCAGCCTCGCTACCGTGGGCAGTGCGCCCCGTATCGATACCACTCGCCGGGGACATGATGGGGAAAATGGCACGGCGGGATCGATTACCCCTGGGAACGAGGTTGTGTGACCCGGGATCTGGATCCATTAGGTTAGAGTGTAGTGAATTAAGTACAAGCAAGGATAACTTTGTCTGACTGTAAGGGTGTTATCTTTCAACTATCTGTAATGATAATAATTGTATACACATTCCTATAAAGGGAACAATTTTAATTTATAAGTTAAAGGTCAATTTGTTTAAAATCAGCTGCAATACTTGTACATACTTTACAAGACTTTAAAAGCCAAAGAATTTCCTTCGTTTTAATAGTTTAATATAGATAAAAATAGATGTTTATTTTCTTCTCCTCAACAACTATTTATTTAACTGTAGATAACCATTGTCAAGATTAGTTCTTTATTGAGAAACACAGCGCGAGGATTTAATATTGTTACAGAAGTCATCAAGATAAAAAGGAAAGTTTCTGTCTGAACTTGTTTTCATCCGTCATTAAGCAAACTATTTTGTGGTTCAAACCAAAGATGGGGAGCGCCGAAGGCGCAAGATGGGGGAAACTGCGCTGAAATGTGAATGGTGCACGCCATTTCAGCAAGCAACTCTTTTTGGGGAAGCTAATCGAACGCACCCAATATTGCCATTAAATCACGCATGCGTGATCTGCGGTTCACTAGAACGCATTTAGATTAGTCGATTGATTTGTCAAATATGGCAACTCATATATTGGCTCGTAAAAGAATTACGAAACAGTACGTGTACTCAACATTTCAAGTAGCAAGTTCGGTTGGCTGACTAGAGTCGACTAGACTTAATATCCATAGACGATCTAGATGTCACTCGAACGCTGCATGGTTTGACGATAGCTAGCAACTCCAAATCAGCCTAGCCCCGGAGCACCGTTTCTCTAATGAAATAAAAGAAATTACGTCATTTTGTCAAGATGGCGGTACGCATGGAAGCCTAAATGGGTTATGTGACGGAGAAAGTTTTGTAAACTTTGAAACCTCACAAAAAGTAGGTTAAACGATAAATGGTAGGTTTTTGCCAATACTTTAACGTCAATTACTAACATAATAATGTTTAATTCACGCCATTATGTAAGTAATTTTTTTATGGGCCAATTTTTTCTTTTCTTTTTCAGTTCGATATCGTAGTCTTAAGCACGTTCGGGTGGCTGACTAGAGTCGACTACTTTTAACCATAGTCAATCTAGATGTCACTCGAGCGCTGCATGGTTGAACTAGCTAGTCCAACTGGATCAACCTTGCTCCGGAGCATTCTCTAGTCAACTAACGAAGTTACGTCACTTTGTCAATATGGCGCTTTGGTTTCGTGGCGGAAAACGTTTTGTAAACTTTTGCAATTACACAAAAAGTTGGTTTAACGATAAATGGTAGGTTTTTACCAAAAAGATATGTCAATATTAAGATGATTATTATTATTGCACTGTATTTTGCAAGTAATTCTTTTACGAGCCAATATATAAGCTGCCATATTTGACAAATCAATCGACTAATCTAAATGGGTTCGAGTGAACCACAGATCACGCATGCGTGATTTAATGGCAATATGTGTTTCGGCGGTTTACACTCGTGGTAGCCACGATTCGAGGCTAATCGAATGCTGCGGTGTTTTCGCTTGTCACTCTGGGAAAATTAAGGTCAAAGGTTGTTGCGTAGCGTCGTGTACACAGAAAGCTCCGTTGTCTGCTGAATTTAGTGTACGTGTCCGTGACGACACAATTTAATTATTTTGCACAGAGTCACCAACTGTTTGTTTTTCAGGAAATACATTTCCTTTCCGTTTGCCATAAAATTGTTTCACAGACGATAAATATGTGTATTAATTTGTAGTTTTTGTACTCCAACGAACCGAACTTGTCCCCCGCCATCTTGTTATGATACGCCTGCAGCCGGCAACTACGTCATTACACCCGGGCCTCCACTAGAGACCCGCTCGCGAACTGGGTCTGTGGTGGCTGACACCAGGGGCAGACACGAGTATGATCACGTGATGGCTAATCGAACGCTCTCGTGTAAGTTTTACTTACACATGTAAGCTAATCGAGCGCACCCATTGTCTAAAGGTTAGCACCCGAACGTTCTCCTTGTTAAGATAAGAGTAACTATAAATATAAATATGAATAGTAAACTTGCGGGTACAACAATGTGTAAATCTCTTTTGAGGGAGTGTTGGCTCTGAAAAGAGGCGGTTTGGTCTCGACGTTTCGAAAAGTATACTCTGCTCGTCTTCAGGAGAGGGCTGGTGGTGGTTGAGCTTATGTATGGCTTGAGGGATGCACATTTGGGCGGGAAGGATCCAAGCTGTTCTTGTCTAGTGAAGCGTGTGAGTTGGATGCTGGCTGGATGTGTGTGCGTTGGAGTGTGTCAGTGTTGTGGTGAGCTGCTGCTGGAAGTGTGGGCTTGAGAAGTAGTGACCAGATGTCGTTGATGAAGAATCCGATGTCTTGTGGAACGGTGTTGTGAGCCTTGTTCTCCTTGTTGCCATTCTTTGACGAAATAATCAACTTAGCGTGTTCAAGTGCAACAGACCACGCATGCGTGAAGGTTAGCGCTCGAACTTGCTCAATGCCTGTACGTGGCTCTGACTTACATTCAACTACCACCATCCTCCAGAAAAAGACTGCACCACAACACACGTTGAACTTGGGTGAGATGAGACCTTTTTGGAGGTTCGTCTGGTAAGTGTTTTGTAAAATCTACTTGTATTAGCTCGTAACAACTAATGGTAGATGCAATTTTTCTGTTTAGATGTGACAATTACAAAAAATCGTTATTGTCATCGCTATTTGAGTTTCAAAAGATGGTGTATTTACTTCCATAAGTAGGTTTTTTTCAAGAGGAGTTATTTTTAACAGCAGTGATTTTTGTTTTCAAAAGCTTTGTTGCTATCGTCAACAAAATGGCTTTCGTTAAAAACATATTTTAAATTAGTATTTCGTTCCCTCGAAATACTATTTCGTTCCCTCGAAATATTATTTC
>CM021527.1:9037869-9073083 GCA_010994315.2 Pisaster ochraceus
GGGGGGGCCAAAAAAAACAAAAACGGATTTATTATTATTTTTGGAGGGCAAAAAACCCAGAATTCCGGTTAAAAACGGAGAAATCACATCCCTTTGTACCAAACCAAAATGATATTCTTAATCTCAGATGCAATTATCTCTGATGCAAATACTACATATATTAAACTGTTTGCGGTAACATCAGGCAAGTTTATGTCTAGTGGGTTAGACATAAGCTCTAGAATGGAGGGGGGGGGGGTCGAATCCCACATGAGTAGTGTCCGCGTATTTGTTTCCACAGCAGGCCTGAAAGTATACTGAGGCCATGGCCTGCTGCCCCTGGCCTGTTGCCCCTGGTCTGTTGCCCCTGGTCTGTTGCCCCTGGCCTGCTGCCCCTGGCCTGTTGCCCCTGGTCTTGGCCTTAGTGCCCCTTCAAAAGTTTCCCAAAATTTTCCCATTGTAGTGCCCTTAATGAAATGAAAATGGCCTTGCCCTTCCAAAGATAAAATTCCTGGCCTGCCACAGGACTTGGGAAACCACTGAGGATAAGTGTGGGACCAATGTAGGATAATCAAACAAAATAATGATATCTTTATCGCCGATGGGATTATTTCACTTATTTTAAAAACAACATCACTTGCCGATCTTGCATTGCTTCGAAGAAATGCACTAGGTGTATTTTCCAAAGCTATTTTGAAAAAAATGGTGGACATTCCAATTTTATTATTGTTATTATCAAATGAATTTAACAAGTGTTTAGTTAAGATGGATGAATTCCAAGTTACTGTTTTCCTCAATAATATCAATACCAACCTTGGTGTAAACACACTTCAAACTGTGTCACTAGCAGAGAAACATCTTTTTGGTTGTCAGTAGTCACTAAATGCATTCTATAAACATTAACATGATTGATATCAACTTTTACTCCTTTGTTTTCCTCTTTTCTTTGACAGCAGTGAGCAACAAGAAAATAGGACGATCTAACCCACAGGAATGAGTAACAGCCCATGTAAATTATTCTAAAGGTCATCCAATTGATTACATGCCTGCGATTTTATGGGCTCCATGGCCAAATATCAAGCGGAGTCAGTGGTTATTAATTCAGGAACATGGAGGCCAAAGGGTTGGGCCATGACCAACACTGAATATAGTCTTGGTTCAAGACCTTATTGTTTTTATTTGTCACATTCCCCCCCACCCCCCGAGAGAGGGCGCTTTCGTCCACGAACTGCTCTCATAACACTTCTCGTAGGGCCCTTTGTGTTGTGAAAGCAGTTCGTGGATGATAGCGCCCTCTCACTAGGAAAAATGGAACAGTTCAAAACGAGGTCTTGCACCATCATGCCGGCACCAAGACCACATTTTGAACCAGACCCATACTTGGACAAAACTTGTGACACGAATTTGCTTCAAATACTTTTTTTTTGGGGGGGGGGGGAGAGGTCTAAGGTGATTTTTTTAAACAGGTACAAGAGAGCCTAACATATTAAGATAGTTTTTCAATTCTGCAGCAACATTGTAAGTGCAAAAAAAAGGGGAAAGAAAGGCCGAGCACACAAAACGTTTTAGTTTTCTTTTACTGCTGATCACGTGAAACGTTGCATGCCTGTAACTCAAGACAAAACTTAGCATTCGGCAGCTTTTTGTTTTCTTTTGTTATATTTTCTCTCTTTTTAGTTCATTCTTTCCTTACTTTTTCCCTATTCTGCAAATTAGTGTGTTCTTTAATTTTGTTTTTTATTGTGTATATTTTTCATTATATTTTAATATTTTTAGTGTAATATTTTCATATGTGCAAACCGAGGGAACGATTTTCACGCTGGCATGATGAATAAACAATTGAATTGAATTGAATTTATACAACGAAAATGATCCCAGATATCGATCCAGTATTTCATTCCCCACTAAATATGTATCTTCTGAAAACAGGCCAGCTAATTAAAAACCTGACGTTCCTACGTACATGGCACCTGCATGGCTCCTGTAGACTTGGAATACCTGCACCATTGACAGGTGTTGACAAATGAGTCAGGGTTGATTTGAGCCCGATCACGACAACCTTTCCTAGCCATCTCATACAAATATGTACTTTACTATATTGGTTAGTGACCTTTTAGACTGCATGGAGGTCTGGGCTTCTGTAGGAGGCACGTTTGAACTCTTCCTTGTTCGATGATTATTTATACTGCAAGAAGACTAAGGGCAACTCGTGAAGGGTCACCAAGGCCAAGACCATGGCCCAATTTCACAGAGCTGCTTAAGCACAAAAATTTGCTAAGAACAACTGAATTTTGCTTACCAGAGTAAGGTTACCAGCCAAACTGCTATGTCACGTGTACAATTTGTGACTGGTATCCTGCTCATTTCTGCTTAGCAGGAAATTGTTAAGCATTATTTTCTGCTTAAGCAGCTCTATGAAATTGGGCCCAGGGTTAGCGGAGGACATGCCCTTTGGGGCCTCCCTGGGCCACGGTGAGGCCACTGTCTTTGTGACCTTCCATGTAATGTAAGGCCTATAAGGATTATAAACTAATCTCTGACTATATTGAAGTATTGACCATTAGCGAATACCATTTGTAGTATAAAATCTTTCCATTGAGTAAATTCAGGAGGTTGGTAGTTTTAGATACCCAGATGTGTTAGGGGCCAATTTCTTAAAACATCATAGCAGATATTCTCTGCTTACGGAGCATCCATTACCACTATTTGTCTTTCAAAACCACTGCTAAACAAAAGCTGGTATAATATTTAATGTTTTATAGGGTTGCTTTTCAACACTGAACTAGCCAGCCGGACAACTTGGAGAGAATCCTGATTGGTCCCCGGGTGTTCTCACCGGCATTTGGCCAGCGGACCACTGTTAAGGGAGACATAAAAGTATCCATGGACTGCAGCAATGGTTTGTTCTGAACTCAGTATGACCACAGAGATTTCAACAGCTACTGACAAATTCCTGTGAGACACAAAGTTGCATGCAGACTCCCTGACAACAACATAACCTGATTTTTGGAATAAGTGGCCTACAAAATACCATCTGATTAGCTTCACAGCATTCATGTGAATCCCACATGTATGCAGTCCTTCAGCTGATAGTTACCAAGTCAACCAAACAGATTGATCCCTTCACATACCAGCGGTATGACAGAATCACAAATACTTTGACCTTCAGCCTCACACTCACCCCTCTCCGTACAGTATCCTGCCCCCCCTTCCCATCACCGCCGCCAATCTCAGATCAGTAGGCACGGGGGCCATTATCAACAAGAAATGTCTGAGGAATTGCTTTGGGGTTTAAGGTGAACTACAGAAGTGAAACGACCGAGGACACCCTTTGTGGTGCATGATGTACATAGCATAGTGAACAAGTAAAGACTACAGCACATTTTTTGACCATACTTGTTGAACCACCAGTTCGGTTCAGAACCACCACACCCAATAGAGATCTCATTACATGGTGCTACCTTACTAGATAGTATTTGTTCCAATGACTAAAACTAGTATCAGATGCAGTTTCATACTGACTTATCTTGAGAATGTACAACTTCCAAATCAAATTGACATTAAAGATGCTATTCCTGGCCAAAGTGCTCGGGCCACATGAAAATAAACATCCCCCCACCTCAATGTTGTTAACCCTAGCTGAAGCACAAATCACATACCTGTTTTGTTGATTTGACCCCGTAAAATAAAACATAAAAACAATTATTGATTCAAGAAAATGATAAGCCGTCAATTAATGTATTGCATTTATTGTAATCCACCAATGATAAGTGGTACTTAATTTTAAAAAAACTAATTAATTATTGTCGGGATCCTGACACTTCATCGCGTCCATCAGCCATGTACAAACCACTTTTGCAAAAGTTCTTGTATGTTTTTTTTATTTTGAAACAGCATGATTTGTAAAAAATTCATTCTGAGAAAACATTTTAACCCCCACAAAAAAAAAAAAATCATTCCTCAAAAATTCGTACTATGCAACTTGAAAAACCTAGAGTACAAATAGTTTCAACAGGAGACAAAAAATACAAGCTCTTGAAACCTCTCAAATGCCCCTTTTTGAAAACCTCCAAACACCAACTTCTTACCTGAAATATCAACACCAAAATACACCTAAAACCACCAGCCTTTAAGAACTTCTCCCAAGTGTTTCAAAATCAGGAAGTCCACTAAACTGTTCCACAAACTAAATTGTTCCGATCAGACACTAATTTAAATGAAAGTCATACTTTGTCATCGGATTCTGTCAACCGATCATACTATATAAAACATCTGGGAGCTATTGTTAAAGATGACATATTTTCCTTTCTCCACTATAGAAAAGGGGGAGGAGTTTTGCCTAAATATTTGTTTCACAAAAGCGGTGGGCTGTTCAATGGCTAAGGTCAACAAATTCCAATTAAAATGCAACGACCGTGATTTCTGGTTCTGGTACGGTGGATGACTTCCCCCAAAGTCCAAGCACACATTCCAAGGTCCTCGTTCAGACAACAAAAGAGGAAGCCAACAAAAGCTGTCTGTTAGTAAAGATACCGTATTGAATTGGAATGCTGGCACTACACCGCTGTTCCTGATACGCTGACTTTTCCTTGAATCACGGTATTGGCATGTTGGTAAAAACTACATCGTCTTCTGCATGACTACGCTCAGTGATTCACACATTGCCCTCCCAACTCATTGCTCTGAATAACGTCACAGTGGTCCATGTGCAGTACATGTACTGTATGTTCGCAAAACTGTAGTTCCTAAAAAACACTCTTTTATCTTTGAGTCAGCATAATGGTATGTTGGCAAACCTTTGTCAGTTGTTTCATTAATTGAATGATGAGTTTTCACTTGTGTTTGTTTGTTTATTTATTTGTTGGGGTGTTGGGGGTGTTTGTTTGTTTGTTGATTTACTTTGGTTTGGGGGTTATTGTTTTTTTGGTGTAATTTCTTAAACTTATTTTAAATTTATTTATTCATTTATTCTTTGTGGATTATGTGGGGGAGCTAGAAAGAATCACTAACTCCAAGCTTACAATTGACCGTATTTTTTAGCACATGAGGGCACCATACCAGAACAGAAATCAGTCTTTGTATTTCAATTGGAATTTGGCACTTTCAACAGCAAACTTCCTTGCATCACAATAGTAGTTATATCTTATTTTGACCGCCTGCATGTTGTTTTATTGTATCAATGGCCAAATAAATCATAACAACGATGGGGAAAAAAAGTTTGTTTTCCTTGTTTCGCGTCACACGAACTTGGTCCACACCGCCCTCATGCAGTCAAAAATACTACAAATTTACACTGAATTTTGCCCCAAACAAACCAATGCAACCAAACACCCAGAGGGTTTCATCAACCATGGAACTGCAAAATAAAAAAATAAAAAATTCTGATAATCTAGCCAGGTGCCAAAAGCAATTAGAGTCGGGGTATAACATATGGGACTGCGGGTCAGAGGTCACAAAAGAACCCCATTATATGTAGTCTCAAAGTTAACAAGGCTAATTTATCTGCCATTGTGTGAAGAGTTACATGTATTTCTCAAGGACAATGACAAGCTGGGGCTTGGAATGTTGAACAAAGATCTGCATCCAGACTACTATCCTTGACAGACTACCAAACAAAAAAAGTTGTTTCTTTGGTAGTCGAGTTCAAGAGTGCACGGTATGAACTCATTCAAATGTAGGACTGTCTGTCCTTTTGCTGATAAGAGTTCAAAAATACACAACCAATGAACTTCGCTGCAATGTAGGTCTAGGATGCCTGATTCAATCAGTAAATCATCAATGGAGAATTTCTAGCAATGTTCTGCTTTAGCCAGGCGCTTGGTGGCAAGTCACTTTAACAGATTTCAATTTAAAGTACACCATCAGTTTCAAGTAGATATACAAAGATAACTGTCATTCCAAACCGAATAGTTATACAGGGATGAGAGTCATTGCTGACAAAAACATCTGAAATTGGACTCTAAGTTTTTAGGAGAAATACTGGTATTTGTGGAACAGAATTCCTCAGTGCTAGAGAAGTAAATCACAGAGAAAAATTTCTTTATATCAGAAAACAAATAACAGCGTTTTCCACCAGGCAGACTTAAAAAGGTCTGAATTCTGATCAAAGTATAACATTTCTCATCCCTGGTATTACAATAACTGTGATAATTTTGGTTTGAAAACAGACAAATTTACTACAGCGAGACTTGAGCCATGTGACCTCCGGATTAATGTGCCAGCACTCTCTACCAACTGATCTATCTAGCCCAAATGTTGGCGGTCTTCCTAAATTGTCAATATCTCTGTTCGGGGGTGTCAGTCAGAAGCCAATCAAATTTAGAACCCAAAAGAGAATCCATGTGACATCCACCCTCCCTCTGTTCTGATGTACTTTTCACTATATCTTTTCAAAGAGTTGGAGACAATTTCATCTGTGATTCTTAGGTAAGGAAACTGTTTCTAAAATTCCATGACAGCATAGAGGAAATCAACCTGATCACATTATCACAACTTTCGTGCTCAAAATAATTATTTAAAAAAAAAAAAAATTTAAACAAAATTTTGACTGAGTAATTGTTCATATCGATGTCTTAATTTGCATTACCCCTTGAAACAAAAATAGAGTATGTTTACATCCATGCCTGTTTACACCCACACAGACCTGTGGCCACAGGCCTCACCAACATTCACCACTAGAGGGATACATGCAGGCATATTTTGTTTTTACAATAAAATACTTCTCTTTTTGTTTTCCAGTCTCTTTAATTAAAGTTCTTTGGGTTTTTAAACAGTTATGTGTGTGGTCGCATCTGATGAGAAACTAGACACTGGTCTGTCTATTCAATCTCTCAGGTTGGTTTTGGGATTTGGAGATTTAATGGTTGTTTCTGGGTTGGTTTAATAGAGTGGGTTGGTTTAATGCTACATGAATCAGAAACACTGGGGTTAACCCTTACTCCTCCACGACAAGTGTTCTGGGTTCTTTTACGTGCACTACCAGTCCTAGTTCAGAGGACCTTACTGCTTAAAGACACATCCGAAGGACAGAGCAGTTATGGTAAAGCTTCTTGCTCAAGGACACAAGTGGCAAGAAAGGGACTCGAACCGACACTCTGCTGATCAGAAACACCAGGGCATGCGACCGGTGCTCTACACTGCTCTGCCACAACACTGAGCAGTGAGAAGATCACCTTAAGGGGATGCAACTTTTTCCGTTTAAATATCAAGTGATAAACCTCAAGGGAATCTAACTTAGTACATTTATATTTCCATTTTTGTTTATCCAAAATTGATTTACAGTGTATATGCACCCAGTCAGTTTTCCTTGTGGAATAACACTTGAGAATAAATAACACTGATGCAATAAATGAACTCACCTCCACGCTGGACAACGATGGTCAACTCTGTACCCAGCGGGCAACCCTTCAGAATGTTTACAACCTGGTTATGCGGCAGATCTCTTATGTACTCATCGTTGATTTCAACCAGAATGTCGCCCTCTCTCAGCATCTTACATCGCTCAGGAACTAAGATCTGCTTCACCTGAGAGAAAGAAGAAACACCTGGTGTTTAAACATCTCTAACTTTTCACATTCATCCCACTGGTTCTCCCCATGGTTTTACAGAAACTAGGAAACTATGTAGAAGAATAGCTTCAACTATAATACTTCTCAAGAAATAATAAATCCTTGTTCAGCCTTAACTCAGAGAGTCAACCTAGAATTTTAATTAAAATGTAAACGCGTGTTCCAGCTGCATGTCTTCAGTGGCCGTGCTACTTTACTTTAGTTTCGTGTTGGACATTTCTAACGGCAGTGTTTGCGGCTGGCCAAAGGATTCAGAAATACAATCCGAATTCTCCTGAAGACGATCAACAGCGTACCGATCAAAACGTCCACTCGCAGGGCTCTCCCTATGCACAAGCTAGGGTATGGAGCGTGGAGCCCTCTTTTTTTTCTTTTCTTTTTTTCAGATCAAACAAATTCACACAAAAAAACATCAAGATAAATCCACTTAGAATGCCCAAGATTGCACCTTAAAGCTTTTAAAAACAAGATAAACACCAAGTAACAAACATTCCAAGGAGCCCGTTTCAATTTCAGCAAGCTTAGACAAAAAATTCAAAAAATGTTGATCCAGAATGCCGCAGTTTTGAAAAATCCTGGGGAGAAGCCTGGTTACACCACAAGTTCTTTACAGAAGCCGCCACAGATCTCAAACTTCGCACACATTTTGTACAAGTTGTTATGGCAGATGTAGTGATGAACACCCAATTAGGAAAAGGTTGTTAAAGCACTTCTCTAAACCTACAAAGCACTCTGTACTAATACCTAACCTTGAACCTGAGCTTGCATACAAACATGAATTTATCATTAAGCAACTTGACGCGCAGCTGAAAGTAGCACAATCCAAGGAGTGAGAACAACACAATACGCAGCGTGTGGTATGGACAAACTTGTTGCCATGGATCAACCAATCAGAATAGAAGATTCGAGTTTGCTTGAAGATAACGGCAGTGTGGTTAAAGGCGAAATTACTGAGAAACTGAATCAGCATTTGGTGCTCAACATGAGGCATGGTGATGTCCCCCTACTGTCTCTTCATTTTGTGTGTGTTTTTTAGGGGGGGGGGGTGTTACTTCTGAACAAGAGGAAAAAAGTGTGTCAAAGTTTCCGGCCTGGAATTTTCATTTTGCAAAGGGCACTTCCATTGTAAAATCTTAAAGTCTATATGAAACTTTTGAAGGGGCACCAAGGACAAGACCAGGGCAATGAAGGCCATGGCCTCCGTGACCTCCGTGTAATTCCAGACCTGAAGTATGGAAACATTGGGTGGGGGGTGTTACCCTCTGACCCTATATTGGGCATGGTATATGAATCAGGTTTTTATTTTGACGGGAATTCACAGAGAAGAGATTTACCTTCTGGCCGTAGGGACTGTCGGCAACTGTGAATCCAAAACCTTGGTTTCCCTTGAAGAATTTAATGGAGTGAATTTCAGGTTGCGTGCTTGAGGGCGACTCGCTGGGCTGCTCGCTCGATAGGCTCCCTCTGTTGTTCACCATGTTGGGCAACGGCAAGGAACTCGGTTTAAGATTGAGCGACAACGTCGGAGTCTTGGCGCGCGGCGACGTCGAGACTTCCATCTCGTTGGGCTTCGGGGACGTGAGGTCCGGCAGGGACTTGACATGGGTCTCCCGGGAGAGGTTCGAGTCCCCGTTTCTGTGGTGATGCCGGTGGTTGTGACCGGAGGAGATTTTCGGTGGGGGTGGCGTGTCGTGGCTGTCACGATGCAGGGACCTCGGCGACGTCTGGCTCACATTTGTGTCCTTGTAACTGGGCGGGCCAATGTTATTGTGAATCTTATCCAACGGTGGTGCACTGTTGTGCTTCCGGAAAGCAGACGATGACGGCGTGCCCGGAATCTTCACCCCTGGCAGGTTGGAAGTTGGTGAGATTGCATAGGATGTGACAATATGCGTGTTGGGGTCATCGGGGTCAAACGGTAGCGGATAACCACGGCATACTTCAAGTTCAACATGTTCCCCCGGCATGATAGCCTGGAATAAGGTCACTACTTGCTGATGGGTGTAGCCCAAGACTTTAACATGCTGAGGAAGGGCTTGGCTCTTGATGAACACAAGTACATCACCTTTACAATGGAAAAACAAAATGACATTCACAAGGTATTTACATATAAATATTCAATAACTTCATACCAATCAAACAAAAAAGCAATAAAAAAACTTCATTTAAAGGTAGGGTCATAGATTGGTTTTTGTCACCGTACAAACACCAAAAACCACGGTCATGGTATTTGCACAAAAACATCGCATCCATACATGTTCAGCGAAGTGACAGAGGGTACCAACCCCCATCTCTGGCCGCAACATTCGCAAACGGACACCAACCCTCAGAAATCTGAGAAATGATTCAATGCATGAATCGTCTCTCAGATTCAAATGTTTTAGGATGAAAACAAATAATCCAAACCATATTACTTCTAAGGGAATCCTTTCTCTAATTAGATTTATCAACAGCTGCAGTGCTTCTCACCAAGTACGTTTTCATGGTCATCCAATTTTAGGAGTACTTACCGATCTATGACCCTACTTTCAACATTGTTTTCAGGGCATTTTAAGCACATGTAGCGCTCCCCCATGGTACGCATTTACTTCCCCCAAATCACCTGTTTTCAGAACTCCATCTGTGTGGGCAGGGCCATTAGGCACAACACTCTTAATCTGCAGGAACTCTTCACTGTCGTCCCCGCCCACGATGGTGAATCCAAATCCCCGGTTGCTCTTGTTCAAGACGGTCTTAATCATTTCCCCATCCAGCTTGTTGGGGTTGTTGGTGAACATGGCGCGCCATTCGGCATCTGTCCATCGGCAAATTTTAAACAACAAACATCTGATTCACTTGATTTTTACAGGAAAACAAAACTTGTTCATGAATCCTTATTTCCAAAACTGTTCAAAGCTGAGTTAGTTTTAATTTGAATTGACACACTCAACTTGCCGTGGAGGCCCTCCACTTTCATATAATACTACAGTGATGTCATGGATATGAGGGTCTGTTCCTGGAGCGGATTCATTTCAGAGCTCCATAATTCAAGCCCTACCTGTAGGAAGTTGCTAATCTCATGGGATTACCATTCCATGGCCGCATATATTTTTTGGCCATGGGTTTTGGATGTCGGATATTCTTCACAAATCTGTCGTTTTCGTGAAATAAATCACTGCTCTAAACGCTAACAAGTTTCTGTTTTGTTTGTTTTCTCAAACGTGCCTGTTGTGCGTACGCGTACACTAGCGTTTTTGAAGCAAGAGGTTTAATTAAATTGAGAGTGTACTGCGGTATCCTGAATTAGAACCAGTACAACGCAAACATGATAGGTTTGCGAGATCAAGTGTGTTCAAAGTTTACAGAATAATGTTTACATTGAGAGCTGAAATTATTTAACAAAAATGACATATCAGGACTATCTGACATCGAAAAACCCAATGCGAAAATACGAAAGTGGCAACTGAATGTTTAGGTTTATTATTCAACTCAAAATTATTGACTAAAATTTAAAGTATGCAAATTAAAGAAGAAAAATAAGAAAATTAACTGAAGAAAAGATTAGATCAAAACTGGCGGAAATGTGAAGGTCAGGTCAGACAGGGCAATTTATTCCCAGGTAACTTGAAGGCCACCAACTGCACTGCATGCACAAGGAACACTTCGGCAGCACAAGAGACATTCTTCTAGCTGTAACTTTCTATCTCCAAGGAAAATAATGAGAAAACTGAAATGTGAATAAATTTCCTCGATGGAAATTGCCTGGCACTGGTTGCCGGTAAATTGCCCGGTGTGACGTGGCCTTAAAGATTAAAAGTGATAAGAGCTTCTAATGACCCATCCACCCCCCCCCCCAAGTTTCGACTTTAAAAAGATTTTGACATCTTCAAATGTCGACAACTTCCTACCTGAGGTAGTCTTGACTGACGAAGTGGGTAACTTCGGTCGTGACAAAGGCCCGTTTTCCTGACCTCCCTTCTGCATATCAGGGTCACTGAAAGCTCTGGAGGGTGGCGCCTGCAGGGAGCTCTGACTGCTCCTAGCTGACCGTGGGAGAGTGGTTGGATACTTGGGGTCCAATTTACTGTTGCTGCGGTTAGCGTTGTTCCGTCTGGACTCCTCCTTGGCCTGTATGACCGGGTTGGCGTACTGTGTCTTCCGGTTGACATGACTGGGGATGAAGAGATCAAGGTTAAGTTGTTTTCACTCCGGTGTTTGGCTCGTTGCAAAAAAAAAAAGATTCTTGAGTTAATCTAATCATTACAGAGACAGGACCAGATTTCATGGCTCTGCTTAGCGTGGAATTCTGCGCTTACGGTGCCTTTAAAGCATGGAATACTAATGGCCGTAAGCACAAATTCCATGTTAGCAGAGCCATGAAATCGGGCCCCAGATCTCAGACAACCATATTACAAACTTCTCCGTAACTGTTTCAAACATCAATATTATTTTTCAATGAAAAAGGTACCCACATCACATCAACCAAGGATGTCACGCAAAACGGTCGTACAGTATTATTTCAGACACTGTTTTCTATACAATGTACTGCATTTAAACTTAACAAAGCTTCCTCAACAACGAAAATAAGTTTTTGACGGTCATACCTCAGGAACTGCGACAGAAACCTTTAAAAATTATTCTGTTTTAGATTGCACAATGTTTTACAAGCTTTTGGTAACAAAAAAGCAGGAAGTGTATCAGAGTAACTAGGAAAGTAACTATTACTTAGTAAATTTGCGGGAACAACCATGTGGATGTGTAAATGTCGTTGGGGGGAAGTTGTTCTGAGAACAGCTGCTGTTGTCTCAACATTACAAACAGTATATACTCTGCTCGACTTCACGAGAAGTAGAGCTGCCAACATTTGCATCTTGCAATCAGGGAGATTTTGTACAACAATCAGGGAGATATTTAGAATAACATTCAAAAAGGACAAAAGTTTCCATAATCTGTTTTTTTTTCTTCAAATTTGTTAAACAGAACATGAAGAGACTGGTTTGTTTCCAGGGAGCTTTCTGCAGAATCAGAAAGGGTTGGCAGTTCTGGAGAAGATGAGTAGAGCCTCACCACAAGCAGAGTGTACTGTTCGAAACATCAAGACCACAACGGCTCTTTTCAGAGCCACCACTCCTCCCAGAAGAGATTTACAAATTGTTGTACTCGCAAGTTTACTGTTAGTTACTTCCTGCTATCCACGCCATGCAAAGCTTCAAACATCACTGATGGGGTGACTGATTCCAAAGCGACTGGACTTTTCTTTAAGCATTAGTAATCTGTTTATCCTGTAGGCATTTACCACAAAGTACATTCCATCTTGACATCCTTAACAATCATATAACCACCACACTCCACATCACAGCGGACTTCTTCCACCTCCTTGCTCAACGCCCTCAACTCTCCGCCAAATGCCTCCACGACTGCATCCAACCTCTTCACGGATTCTTCCAGCAATGAGATCCTGGTGTCTGTCCCCCGCACACCTTCAGCGATGTGATCGCGGAGAGTCAGGCCCATCTCAGCCAGACGGACAGACACATCGGTGGTGAAACGGTTCAGTTGACTACCCGTGTCCATGGACAACTTACATTTAGTTGCTTTGGTAAACATTTTATTCCGATAGTTAGTCAAAGCCCTCTCTTTTTATTGGTTCATTTCAGAATGTCCATGATTAATTTATTGAAACAAGCTCTACCACTCGGTTCACAACTCAAGCCCATACTACTACCTGGAGATTGTTGATCACAAGACAACATCTTCTTTTAATCAAATGGTTACAGGAAATAAACGTCCACTCTTTCCTACACTTTTGATGAGTCAAACCTGTAGCTCTCGGACTGATCGGTTCCAGCCAACAGCTCTGATAGCGTTTGATTGGTTACAGAAACAATCCACCACATTTTGATTGGTCGATGATCACCGATCAGATGTACATCTGGTGAGCTGTTGGTGGTTCTCATCATGTGGAATCACAACCAGAGCGATGACTCTAAACAAAAGCAACCTCAGTCATATCACTTTACAGTCACGAGAAGGCACTAAGTCAAAGTAATCCTACATATCCCGGCAAATCCAGGTAAATGCTTCAATTGCAGTCACTCTGTAAACATGTCAGGATTCCCCTCAATAATCCAATTTAATTACACACACTGGAGACACTCATCCTAAAAATCAACTTGTAATCCCACCATCAGCGATCCTTCAAAACACGGAGAGACTGCAAGGAATCCAACATGGCAGATCGTCCCTTACATACCTTTCAGTCATTACTTTTCCGACACAATTAAAACAAAAAAACTTAAAGTGAACACTTTGCGAAACTTCTTCCCTTCCTTAGTCAGATGATACAAAAATACAGGAAGTAGAAATTTAATTGTCAGAATCACTGATGAAAATAGAACCGTCCCTAATGATGGGGAAAAAAATCGAAAGCCTTAGCAACAAAACAGATACATGTACGTACTCAATGAAATACGTTCCATACTGGGGGTCGTCAATCTTCTCCCAGCCATACGGAAGTTCTGCAAGGAATAATTATAAAAAAGAAACCATAAAAATAGCATCAAATTGTTTCTACTTCCAATTACTCAAGGCCATAACCCTGCTCAGAAGTGTGACGTAATTCCACCCCAAGCCCAGCCCACTTCATACAAACTGGCTCCACTGATTACCAGAAATTCGTAGGAGTTGCATTGAGCTAGTCTCTCTTGGTTTATCTTAGCTAGTTTAACAGTACCCCATTTGCGAGGTTGAACTGAATAATGTCTGGTACAACGACTTGCTTAGTCACAAGTGACTGCTCCAGCTTGAATTCCTCAGACTTATCAAGACAGCTGCTACGCCATATGATTCGGGACAAGCTTTGGCGTAGTTACGGAAGAGACGGCGAACAACCAAACACATTTATGAATAAATGTGTTAAGCACCAGGCTTTGCTCATCCGGTGGTTACTGTACACTAACTTGCTGTGCACTAACTTGCCCCGACCCATTTGACATAGCAACTGTCTCTACAGTCTGATGAATTCAAATTTAAGCTGTAACTTGCGACCAAGCATGCCAAGAGAGACAATGTTTTTTATTCAAATCCAACTCGAAAATGACAAATTGGGAATTGGCTTTTACACATTCTTCATAGACGAAGGTCTTCTCAGAATTAAAAGATTCTGTCAAAAGGAAATGCCTATGAACGATGACATTTTGAAATTTGTTGTGAAATTATAAACACAAAAATAAGCCAGCAAAAACTTTGGCTTGCAGCAGTTATGCATGCCTGTGACACATTGACTTACAAATAAGATACATTGTACAAGTAAAACGATATCATGTTGTGAATTGAAAGTAAAAGCAGTCATTCAGTCATACAGTCACTATAACTATTTCCCTGGTTCATTGCAAACCAAGTTTTCACAAGTTACCCTGAAAAAAAAAAAACCTCCCTATTGTGAAATAAACATGACGCTAACTCGACCGAAATAAAGTTGTTCATCAAATGATGACTTCATTCTACAAAAATTCTGACTTACATGGTGACAGCTTCTAATTATATTCCACATCTTTTTTAAGTGGACATTAGAAAAGTTTAATTGACTCTCCACAGCTTCTATCCTCACAGCAGTGCCCACAAGGGACCTGCTGAAATAGTACAATTAGCCTTTTTTTTAATGGAGTTCTAAAACCTCTGTAAAGAGGGGCTCCAAGGTCAAAATTTGTTTTGTGACCCTCTCATTTTCTAATAGAGTCTTTGTGAAAATGTGGGAAAATTACTAGCCTCGAACCTCACGTTAAGATGGTGCAAAATGCCACTGTGTTCCATAAACTTCTAGTGCATTTTTTGTCAAAATCCCAAAACGTTTGATGACGTCACATTCCAAATATATGGTCTTTGAGTTGTTGTACACGAGAATTGTTTCAAGTTCATTCCTGAATTTGGATGATATTCGATTAAAACAGCCATGGATTTGACCTTTTGACAGGCACATAGTTCATTTTAGTATTGTATAGACCCATTTGTTTTTGATGTTCAATGACAACACGTTTCAAATTTCGCTATGAAAGAAATATCAGATAAAATGCCATTTTACAAGGGTAACAGGAGGCTAGAGACTTGTCATTTCCTTCCCGGCTTTCATGAGGACTCTATCTATTGACAAAATTGAGCACATCAGAAAAACTTAATTTGACATTGAAGACCCCTCTTTAAACTTTGCAAAGTTTTATCAGATGGAATCTAAACATGCTCTGCTCCCTACATGTGGAGCACAGATTCTGTCAGTCATGCAGGTTGGAGAAAGGATGTTCGGATGTGGATGATTGTGAGGTGCATGAGGATAAGGTGACAAATTTAAGGATTGTTTGTCCTTACTAAAGGTGCATCTAAGTGAGAGAAATCAGGAATTTTCGAGGTCAGTAGTCTGGGCAATTTAGCAACAAATCATGGAATTTTAGCGCTGGACAATGTGACAGATATCTTACAATGTACTCAAAAGTAATGAACAAATCAGCTAACCAAAACAACAGTCAAAGAAAAACCTACACAATGCACATGCAAAGCTTATGATGAGATCAATCTCTATTACTTGTTCTTCTTGACAGTTTACATGGTTTAGACTCTGAAATGTAGGATGTACACTTCCGAAAAAACGGATGCTGTTCCTTAGCATTAAGGGATCGTCTCAAAAGTCAGAATATCCAATTGGATCGTCTAAGAATTCCAGCGTGTGCATATGGACCATTCCATTGGACCCCCCCCCCCATGGAACATTCCATTGAAGCGTTCAAAATACTAGCGCAGGTTTTCACTCTTGCAGGATTGCTCCCACACTTCAGCACAATGATGCGGTCAAGCGGAACGTTCTGGTGGTCAGACAGATCGCTGGGCGTGTGCCCGCGGGAACGATCCTTTGCACCTAGAACTTGCCCGATGTTTGAGACGCTTCCTCAGGTGTGGCTCAACATTGTACTGGGTATAAATGTACATAATTCTTCCATTCTTGTTTTCAAGAAAACATGTCTAAGAACTAAGATGTGAGAATTTCATTTTGTCCGTTGGTAGCCTCCAAGAAATTATCTCACATATTTCACCATACAATATCTAAAGCAATATGAGTTCTACGAGTAACTACAGCATGGGTTTCATGAGTATTACAGCATGCAAATGAGGTAGAAATGACAAGTCAGCGATGGGCGGTACATGACTTTTGATACAGGAGGATGTTACGTCGTCGTTGCATGCAGAGCCAAAATAATACTCGTGAATACAAACCCTGCTTGTTTGAGTGACAGTTATCATGAGGATAGTGCTCACCGTCGTCATCACAGTCCACCAGCTCCTTGGCTGGTTTCTGCTCCAGACGGGGGTCTAGCCATTGGGTCGTCTCTGTCACATGACTGAAAGGGTGGGGGATGGGTTGGGAGAGATTGGAGTGGTGGGGGTGGGGGGGAGACAACAGGAGAGGGGACAAAGAAGAATAAAATGAAATGAAAATAAAAGTATTTCATTTTACTTATTAACAGGGGCAGAGATTCATAAATTGAAAGAAAGGAAGAAATAAATGAAGAAAAAAGTTAATTCATGTTCTTCAGTTTCTAGAAACGGAAATTTCAAAGTAACACGTGAAAACACAATTAAATGAAAACAGCTTATGAAAGTCATTTCCCAAAGTATACTTTGCATTATATCTGCAGCAATGTTTGTATAAAACTTAACATATCGTAGTGTCTATGCAAGAACATTGCATCCTCTAAAACAGAACTTATATAAAGCGTGAATTTGAAACTGTCACAACATCGTATCGTGCTTAAAATAGCACGGATGTACACACAAAGCAAGTACACGTTGAGATAAAACATTTTGGCATGTAGCATTTTTGTGCAAGATATACAACGCTTTCGCACTGAAACGGCAATATTTAGTTCTTGAATTGTATGGTCCTCATTTACATTTAGTTCAGCTTTTGAGGACTAATTTCTCAACATATCAGGTACCCAGTGAGCAGTGTAAAGCTTATCCAATTATGAAATGGTACCAACTGACGAAATGACTGTCCAAACTGTACCTGGGAATGATCACACTGTACTTGGGATAGACCCAAGTTGGGATAGACCCAAGTTGGGATAGTTCCAGCTTGGGATAGTTCCAACTTGGGATAGTCCCAACTTGGGACAGTCCCAACTTGGGATAGTCCCAACTTGGGACAGTTCCAACAAGGGATAGTTCCAGCATGGGTGTGTCGAGTGAGGTCAGACTATAGAGTTCTAAAATAGAACTACAAAGGGAGCACTCGTTATTACACATGTATGTAACCACGCCGTCCCATCATGGGCACGAATCTCTATGGGTAAATTACATACAGATGTCCACTTACAAAATGTTGGCTGTGTGAACTGGTGCATGACCTGTGTTTTAAGATGGGTCAGCGCCATTTCCTCAAGGGTCAAAAATGCTTCTTATCAGCCCGTGTCACATAGTTTTGAACGCCCTCTAGTTCTAGTCCCTGGTGGTCTCAGCACAGTTACATGTACTTTCGTTTTGAGGTAACACAACCAAACATATATTGTTTCTAATGTGGCAGTTGTTATTTTTAAATTAATGTATTGTACAGTAAAGGAAGATGTTAAATGTCCACACATACTTGATGAAGTACATATCTCCCTGGTCAGTGAAGGCAATCTCCCAATCCTTCGGCAAGTCTCCCAGCTCCTCCTGCGCCTTCTGGATCTCCTCCCGCCTCCTCTGCTCTTCCTCGTCCAAGGGGTCAGAGTTCAACGTGGTGGCCTCGATCGTGGACTTGTTCCTCTGTCTCTTGCCAGGAGCGGAGGGCTTGGCTCCGGGCCGATGGCTGCTCTTCTTGGGGCTCGTGCTGGACGAGTTATTCTGTTGGTGCTGAGGTGGGGGTGGTGGGGACGAGGATGATGTTGGGGACTGTGCAGGAGGTGGCTTAGCGGGAGGTTTTGGGGTGCCGTAATGGTTACCTGTAGACAAAACAAAAACAAAAAACCACTATAAATATACAAACTCCTTCTGTATTCTATACAGACCTCATGCGCATGACATCATTTGAGTAGGGTGCCCTCGGCTATAGGTCAAAAGAAGGTTGCTCGTTGGCTCATCCTGCGTGCCATGTGTACAAAGTTGTGCATTTCCATTGTTTCATCATCGTTTTACCTCCAAGATGGCGGCACGGTGACGACAATGCATAAAGTCTATTACAAACCAGAGGAGGCTGTTTCTGTTCGACAAACGTCTTGCGCTAGAAACAATCCTTCAAAATTCACTGTCCTGCAATTCCATGTACAGGTAGCTGGACCATGCACCTTCCTCCATCCACCAGACTTCAGAAGCAGACAAACACAGCGTCAGCAGAATAGTGCTACAGAATAATGCTGAATGGAAGGGGCACACCAAACATTATGATATCCACGTCTGGGTTTATAATGGAATCTCAATCGACACTTATTACTATCGGAATAACTGTTTTTCACCTGTGAACTATGAGCATCCCTTGCCTGCCAGTGTGCTCCATGATAAAGCCAAGAATCCAACAGGGGTGACACAGTACAAGTACAGGAAGTAATGTGTGATCCTTATTCCTTCAGGGATGGCGAAGATCGTTTTCTCAAAACCATCTCATTCATAATTTCACTTCCTCAACTAAACAAAAAGCTCTGCAGACATTGTGTCACACACAGTGTTTAATACCCCAAAAGCTGATCCCGCTTAGCCTCACCACCATGCAAAACAATAAACACACCAACACAACCCAGTCCGGTATAGTTAACTTTGAAATGAGTGGGCTACATGAATGGATTTACATTACAGATGATGAAGTTAATCCATTTATGATGTGTAGGCCTACACAGGTATGTAAACTGAACTGTCATGCGGGGCTTCTTGCCCTTCACACTAGCCCACCAAACACTGCCTAGTAAAAAAAACTGCTTTGGGCAGTGATGGGCTGGTAAGCACCACTCCTCAACTAGCCCTGTGGGCTACTAAAAAACTGTGCAGCTTACTTGTTGATCACAGTTTTTTTTTTTCTAAAAGTGTTCAGTTCTTTTTGAGTGTGTGAATGTAACTCTATTTGACTAATAATCGGGTTGTGCTTGCTACCGTTAATACATCAGAACGATACATTTATGACAATACATGTTGAAAATCTGAGCTACTATACAACTTGCTGGGTTCAAGTAGAATGTTACAGTTAACTAGGCCAGCGGGGTACTTTACAAAAAGCTTAAGCGCAAGGCCTGTAAACTTTTTTGGTGTTTACAACCTGACAATGTTTGGTTACTGACCCTTGCCGCTATCATCTTTAAGCCCACTTAATGATGCAAGGCAAGGACATTTCCTTATCAGACTAAAACAACCTCCATCAAAATCCCCCATGAAAGTAATATGATGGTACTTCATCGCACTGATCAATTTTACAACTCAAGGTGTACTACTGGATATGTGCTTGTATTTTTTCTTTTTTTTAAGGCAATTTTACGACTTGATTTTTCTTTGAATGATAAAATAAAATAAGCTGTTGCAAGCTGCTTAACAACCCAAAGTACCTATGGTATAAATGCCAAAAATACATGTGGCCTGACGTTTCCACCCAATTTGGGCAAAACTTTATCAAAACCATATTACTTTGAAGGGAATTCTTTCTCAAAATAGTTTATACTGTCAACAGAGCTGCAATGCTTCTCACCCAGTAAGTTTGTTCAATCATTAGTTTTGGGAGTATTTACCCGTCTGTGATTCTACCTTTTAACATTAAATTCACAAAAATCATAAAATAAAACCATATTAAATGCTCCAGATTGCACAGTAGAGCTTTTAAAACCAAACATAAACATCAAGTAAAAGACATTCCGAGAACTTGTTTCGATTCTGCGTTCTTGGGCCAAATTTGCTGAATGTGGGCCCAGAATACCGCCCCTTTCCCCTATTTTCAAAATAATTTAAGATTAAAGTCACAAATTGAAACCATTCTGAATACATCAGATTGTACCGTAGAGCTTTTTAAGCCAAGCATAAAACATCGAGTAAAACACAATTCTGAGGACACTGTTTCAACTTAAGTGTCGAACTGCCAGCTTTTGCATTTCTTGCAATCAGGCAGATTGTCATAATCAGGGAGACTGTCAAATTAAATTTTGTGATGAACAAATTTTTGTTCATCACAACATGGAAGGAATAGTTTGATTTTCAGGGAACTTTCTACGGAATCAGGGAGAGAGTCGGCAGCTCTGTAGTGTGCTTCGGCCAAACTGGCAAAATGTGTGCCCAGAATAACCCTACAGTCCAACAAACTAAAATTCAAGGAGAACCCGGCATGGTATCTGACATCTCAAGGCAGTCCTGCCATTGTTTGTTGCGGGCAAAATAAAAAGAAACGAATATAAACAACTTTGACCATGCTAAAGATACCAGTATGTCTCACTCTCAATGACTCATTAAATGTAAAAACCCAATCATCGAAGGTCAAATACATTTCAACCTACCTGCGACCCCGACCACTTTGCAATCGTTGAATTTCATTACCAGGATCAACACCGTCTGATTGTTTCCAAATCTACAGCTGTTGAAACAATCTGTACATTGTGTGCATGTACATGTGCAAACACACCCGGTATTAAACCAGTCTGTTCCAAGTTTACAGGTATTATACAGGATTGGTAGAGCTGACAAACTAGTCGCAGACAGTATTCATGTTTTGTGTGATCATCACCCATATACATGGAATTTGGGCTGAATCTGTTGTGTGAGTCAGGAGAAAATAGTGAAAAACCGTGCACAATTTTCAGCATGTGAACACATTGTCCTTAAATTTGGTTGTAACAACCAAATTAAACTGTTGCATTTTTTAAAAAGGTTTTAGATAGGGCCTAAAGTTTAGGACTTTATTTTAGAGGGAAATCTTTCACAGAAAAAAATATTTCTAGTATGAACTTCAGACTCAAATTAAGCAATGATGTTTTTCATCCTTACCAGTCCCCTGTAAATACCCATAAGACAATCGGCATGCACGGTGGAGACGTTTTACCGCGCCATCAATAAATAACAGACGAGAAATAATCAACATCAAATCCATGTACAGTAGAACTCAGAAGCCGCCTTGTGTTGATGCCAACAAATCAAAAACCAGGAGGATTTTTCGATGTAGAAGTTTTGATCCAGCCCCGTCCGTCATTAACTCAAGACCTGCTCTTTTGAGCATTCCATCAGACCAGTCTCACACAAAGGAAATGTCCCCAGACAGCTTGGTTACCCTCAACACACTGATCACCACAGGGGGCTTTTTTTGCCCTCACTCTGGACAGATCAAGATGTCAAGTTACTTGCGGTTCGAGCAATGGAACACAACGCATGGTGTTTCCACATGCCCTTACCATTTTCCTCTTGGGGCCATTCAGAGTAATCAATGTTAAAAAATTCCAATCTTTTTTTCTTTCAAATTTGTTTTCACCCACCCACCCCGAATTTCAATTGTTAAATATTGACAGACTTTTTAATGTACCATACACACTAAAGAACAAAGTGATGATGCCTAAAATGAAGCAGATATTTTAGATCAATGTTCTCCCAGCTCAGAAGTTTGCAATGGCTTTTTGCTGGCTTCTTACATGCAACTTTGTACATGTAGTCATTTTTGCCATCTCCCCACCAGGCACAGAGGTCAGCTATTGAAAAAAGTTTAACCCTTAACAATAGACAGAAAGACATAACAGACAGGAGAGATGATCTGTAACAGACCACTGGGTATTTTCACCATAGTTCTCTTCTTTTGTTCTTTTCTTATTTTAATTGTTCAGTGATTTTCAATTTTCAGTTGTCTTTTGACCAACCCACCCACAATTTTGAAAAAAGATTTGAACATTGATTATTCTGAATGGCCCCTTAATAATAATAAATTTTGTGTCATTAAACCTCACATCCTAGGGTCTTCTGCTACAGACCGTTCTGAATCCTCCACAAAAGCGCTCAACTGTTAGTCACGTTTGGTCTCTGATATGACTACTCTCTATGATGTAACGACACGCCTGGCCCAAAGATAAACAGTTGCTATTTGACCCTACTACAGCGCCATATCCTTCCGAGTCGGGCAACTTCCAGACTGGGATTTTAGAGGGAAAGGGTTGGCAATTCCACAAGTCCTCGGTCTTGTTTAGATCATCTTCCCAACAAAGGAACTCTGCACACCTCTCACACGGGGAAATAAACACCAAAAGTTGGCAACAGCCAAATTTAAACACAGGCTTAACACCTCTGATTGTGAACAGCTGCAGTCCATAAATTGGGATTCAGTTAAACTAGACAAAAACCTTCCAAAAAGAAAGAGAGATGACTGTGGAACCAATGTCCTTCTTGACATCCAACAGGCCCCACCTCTTGAACTCTTCAAAGCCTTGGTAAAAACACATTACCTCTAAAACATCCTTTGTCAGTTTAAATTTAAGTCATTTTGTAAAATGCTTTGTAACCAACATAATAGGTGCGTTGTAAATATTATTATTATTCTGAACTATTACGCCACATTTAAATTTCAGCTGGGAAGTTTATGGTCCAAAAAGGAAATTGGCTTTACATTGACCCTACCCTCAAAATATTTGGGAAAAATAACATCCGACTGAATTTGTGATGCATGTGGGCTTTAATTTTTATTCATTTGCGTAATAAAAAATTTAAAAATTAAAAATTGGTCCTTGTAAACAAGTATTCTTGTCCACACCCCACCCCAGAAGAAAAAAGAATCTGTTAACTTTAACCGGGTCAGTTATTTTATACATTCTGACGATCGTTTGTTGGCCTCGCCCCAAACTTGACTGTTTTACATTTCAGAGCATTCCCAGAGTTTCAATCTGTACAAACAATCGGACGGGACTTGGCAACCATTTCCCATTAGCAGTTATTTCATTTCTCACAAGAGACATTGCCGACAAAAGGTTAAAGCTGTTGGGGGGGGGGTTCCTAAAAAACACACGAGGAAATTACTGGGCGTCTCTACTTTCTCCGTCTTCCCCCTTACCATCAAACACTCCACTTTCGAGAAGATGTCCGCTCTTCTCTAACGCCATGAACTCATCCACCGAGAGGAATTTGTAGTCCACCCCATCTGTCTCACCATCTCTGGGAGTCCTAGTTGTGCCTGCAAAGGGGGGAAGGGTAGCAAAATTACAAATCAATCATCACATTTACCTTCTTCTTCTTCTTTTTTTGACCTGAGTTTGTTCTTGATAATACAAATAAAATGCTAAGCTGGTTTTCCTTTGATAAATTACTCCTCTTTAAGTTTAAAGATATTATACAGGATTGGTAGAGCTGAAAAAAGTGGTCCCAGATAGTGTTTATGTTTTGTGTGATTAACTGCATCATAAAATGACAAACCTGTGAAAATTTGGACTTACACTCAGGAGAAAATAGTGAAAAAACATGCACAATTTTCAGCATTGTCCTTAGTATTGATTGCAACAAAATCAGTTGTTGTTTTTTCTTCAAGGTTTTCATAGACAGTTTTCTTGAATATGACTTCATTTCAGAGGGAAATAGTTAAAGAAAAGATGGCTACACGTATTATTAACTTCAAAATCACTAAGCTTTCAGACTAAAATTCAACTTTGATGTTTTTTATCCTATATAATACCTTTAAATCTATTTTTTAAATGCTGATAAACCAATTTCAATTCTGTGAAGTTTGATAATCATTTTGTTAAACTGTAAATCATTTCGTGTGGAATGCAGACCAATTTGTTGAGTTGATTTCAATCATCAATTACCAACATGACCAATGTCAGTCCAGTATACATTCCAAAGTCAGAACACACAGCTTATAACATCTCACTCACTCAATTGTGTTTGGAAAGAAAAAAAAACAACTCTCTTTTCAGGGGAAAAAATGCATAATTTGTCAGGCAAATCTTTATTCTATAAAATCAGAATTATTCTCATTATTTATTGGTAGTCTTACAGATTAAAAGGAGAAATCTTCAAAGTTCAGTAAACTATCGGTAAATACTCCCGCATTCTTTTCCCCCCTTTTTTGTAACAGCTTTGAACAAAAACAAACATGTACCTGACCTGTTTTTGTAGCTTATTTCAATATTAACACCAAAGTTGTCATGTACAGTGTACCTGTACATGTGTTTAATTTATAATTTTGGTATGACTTGATTCTCTAGACTTTTCTTTCTCATTTTATACCAGATTTGTAAAAATCGGTTAACAATTGACAAAGTCGATATTTTTTGTTTTAATTATTTTTATTTCAATAAAACATTCAAGATAATTTATTGAGGGCAAGGCGCCATATGCGACTGCCACTTTTTCTCTCGTTAAGACCAAAAGCAATTTCTTATTTGAGCAAAAAATAGATACAACTTTTGGTCATAATGATTGAAAAAGTGGCCGCCCGTTTCACTTATGAAAATTGGGTCCAAGTTCAGGGTTTTGCTACCAGTAACAGTTGTTTGGACGACATTCTGATAGAAATTGGATCACAAGCTGAAGAGCTGTTTAATCATTTTGATCTCATCTGAAGCGACATAATCCGATGTCAAAAACAAACCCAATTTTCACCGAGCTCTCTCATCAATGCAACCCTTGACATTCTCATCGGACATCACTTTTTGTCAAAAGGCTATTTTGGGTTCTAACCAGCGTGCAACTTGGACCTTTTCAGCGGCATCAGTATCTACGGTACAGATTTGTAGCATAAGGAAACAAACAGTTCAGTGTCTCAAAGAACAGACATTCTTAACGATATTTCCATTAACAACTCTCACAGAAAAAACAACGCGAGTGGGAGTAGCCACCCACTTTATCATGACAAATCAATAGGGACGACGGCGATGCACCGAGAGGACTATAAATAGCTCACTTTGGGGGGAAAAAAACACACCCGTGCAGAACACGTCAATGTGGTTACAGCAGATTGAAGTAGTTAGCAAACAGCAATGTCACTGGAGACCCCAGGAAAGCCCTCTACATTGTGATTCTACTGTCGTCAGAGAAAGCGGATTCCTGAGTTTAAGCTAGCATTACACCCGCTGTTGATTTGTTAATTTGTAACAAATCTCCTCTACGGATCCATCAATTCTAAACTAATTACAAGCATTTCTGTAGCTAACCAGCGAACTTCTACGTTACAAAATCTTGAAAAGCCTCGCAATAAGTTGCAGTTTTGAATGAATTTCGGGATAAAGGTCGTAGACTGTCCACAATAAGTTATGAACGTTGTGTGAGAGGGTAAATTAATGTTGACAGAGCTGCTACATCAGCAGGCAAACAGTTTGGGTGGGGATTACTCACAAAACAAGTGTCACAAGAACTTTTTCAAACTCACTGACCCAGGGTTAAACAGGATTTAACTCTGACAAAAGCCTGGCTTTAAACTGTAAATATGAAGGTGAGAAACTTGAAAGGACTATTACACTGAACCCCAGATGACCCACAGAAATGAATAGGATCAAACTTTTGTTTGTAAATATAATAAATATTTTGAATCAATTTCTGAAGTAAATACAGATTATACTGACTGTTCAATTTGTACAGCACAGCATCAATACTGTAACTAAGAAAGGGCACAGTTACTGGATTTCAAATCTTAATAAGGCACAAACTGGAAAGGGCGGCTCTTTTACTTTTTCAGTGACTAATTTTTCAAGGGGACCAGAAGTTTTAACTCATTCTTTCACTCGCTGACCAGTTTTTTTTTCACTGGTCCATACATGCATTTAACTGTTTTCTTCCAAGATTTGTCAATATAGGACTTACAAAATGTAAAAACCATGATAAACACTCTGTACAGGTAGTGGTTGCAGGGAAGAATTTATGTTGTATCGCATCACAAAATATATCATGGGCTACTCCAAAATCATCATTTGCTACTCAATAATAGCATCTTTGGCTACTCAAAAATCATCCTTTGCTAGTCAATAATAGCATCTTTGGCTACTCAAAAATCATCCTTTGCTACTCAATAATAGCATCAGTTACTACTCAAAAATCATCATATACTACTCAATATTAGCATCGGTTACTACTCAAAAATCATCATTTACTACTCAATATTAGCATCGGTTACTACTCAAAAATCATCATTTACTACTCAATAATAGCATCAGTTACTACTCAAAAATCATCATTTACTACTCAATATTTACATTTAGTAAGCACAAAACATTACTGTGCAAAATTACAAGACAAGATCATTACGTACTTTTAAAAAAGCAAGTACCCAGAGTACCAGACCATTTTGATAGAACTTTACTGGTTGGTCCTCAGAAGTTTTATCTGACGTTTAGCAAGTGGCACATTCTGCTAACAGAGATAGCTGTAATAGATAGTTCCCAATAGACGCCATCTTTACAGGCAAATTGCATTTTGGCTTGCAGGCGCGTCAAGCGCTCAAATTATTAACGCAGCCGCGCTGTTTATAACCAATCATGCAATGAGTTTTGTGAAATGTGCGCGTGCTGCACGCCGTTCTCGCGCAAAACGCATGACTGTGTGTTCCAAATTGCCTGTAAAGATGGCCGATTTACGTCATATTGCAACCTATCTTATATATCAGGTACTGCCAAAGGTTTTCCTCATCTTTTGCTCATTTTCCCTCATGGACAAAATATTTTTTGTTTATTTTGGTTGGTAACACTCAGATTCAAAACTACAAATGGCAAATGCATGTCAGAGCATTTTGATGTTTGCGATGTTTGCAGATCTGACCAGATACAAGCTGTCAATAATCTGACGATGGTAGGAATTGTACATTGTTGTATTTTTCTGCAAGGCTGTGTTGTTGTTTTGTTTTGTTTTTTTACTTTTTTTTTTTCTTCTTTTTATGGGGTTTTTCACTTTCTGTGTAAATCATACTTTCACTTCATTCCGATGTACAACATGAACATAAATTTTCCAATAGGGACTACACTTGAAAAGTGTCAAACCTTTCTTGTTCCAGTACACATACATGTATTGATTTATTCAGTGTGTTAATTGTGGCACATGACCCCAACTACCAATTTACCAGGAGAGGTGCAAATGGCTAAACTACTGCAGACATTGTGGAGCCATAAATTATTGTTTTAATGTGCAGCCCAACTGCCAACACTGTGCAAGTATAAATTGTAATGTGAAACAAACATTGCTTCCGTTTACTTTCTCTCTAGATTTTGTCCCGCAAAAATGTTAACATGTTTGAAAGAACGTTCGAAATGAAACATTCAAGAACTGCCAGTGCCAAAGGCAATATTTTTTTTATTCTTGACTGCTGTTTGTGCACGAGTTGAAACTGGAATCGAGATCTCGAGAAATCCCAGTAACACGTAGTTTCACAGTCTGACCTTTGTCTCTTTTCAGAAACTGTCCTGGCTTTTGTTCCCACCGACGAAAACCCGAAAAGTTAAAAATATCACGTTCACCTTCCTCAGGGTAGAACCAGATGGTGGTATCAATCCACGGAACACAAACGGCTTTGTCTACGTCTACCTACTGTCCTACTTTTTTACAATTCAAAGAGCAAATTTCTCGTTGGTTTCCAAAAGTTTCACATTCAAAATTAGTGACCCTTTGCACATGAAATGCTACACAACCGCGACACCAAATTGCGTGCATGTACATAATAGTTTCCATGCATATCAAGCAGTTCTTGAAAACACCCTTTCACTGATGTTTACCATGTATAATGAATTGACCCCTGAAAAATGGCAAACAGATGAAGCTGCATAAGCCATAAATAAGATGTTTGTGCAAAACAAACAAAATTAATGTGTGTTTTGTGTGTTAATATAACTCAAAACTTCAAATCTGAACAAGTTTTGGACAAACAATACAGTAGGATCTACAACTGTACATGTACATGTACACACATCAATTTGTTTCTACCAATGTGAGGACTTTCCGCTGTCCCTCTAACTTAACACTCTCCATTGACTAAGCGCACATAAAAATGTGAGAGCATAAAAATACAAAGGATGTGAGGACAGCATTGTTCCTTTTGTGTTCCTTTGTTCTTCCTTCCTAGGTGGTTCTACTGTCCCCTCTCGTCTGATAATACTATGCCACCTGCACACACAATGCATGTACATGAACAGTACATTATCATCTTACCTACAGATGTACAGTTCACACACATGGTCATGTTCATGTTCATTGGCATGTCATGTAGGTACACTGTGCAGTACATGTACATCACAGGCACAGCACGTTGTATGTAAATGTATAATAGTGTGTAAACTGTTTTTTACATGTTGACTTTCAAAGCAATATTTTATTGAAAAGACTTGCTGTAGCAGACAAGTGTACAGTGTCTACTACACAAGCAATGTACAGAAATCAACACAATTCAGGTCAACTCTTCATTCATGTGAATGGAGTTGAACCCTACACTAGACTCATTTACAGGTCACTCCCGGTTCCCATGGTGATGCCATGATTAAAAAGCTGACAAATAAACACTGGTGGTGGCGAAGGCCCTGCCCCCCTAGGCTGGCAGACAAACACCAACCTTGTGTTAAGTGGAAGGCATCTGTCATACCTTAGCAACAGCCTGGAGGAAGGGCAGGGGACACATTGGTTGCTTTTCATTCATGACTGTCTTTAAAAAAAAAACTTAAAGGGTGGGTACCAAATTTGGGTCACGGAAAGAATAATGCATCCATTCACAATCACATCCTCTGCTTTCCTTATTACAGACAACCATTACAAAAAACACTGAAAATGTGTCTGGAGTTGAAGGGATGAAATTGTGATATAAATTACTTAAGGTGTTTACACTTTTTGTTACATTATTTTACACTAATCTTCCTATTTTTCTGAGGGCACAACAAATTTGTTTACTTATATCTAGCCTGATTATAAAACTTACAAGTGGAAACTTCATTGCGATTGGGTACCAATTTTACAAAGCAACATACAGTACTTTATTACCCAAGTCCCAGTTGGTTGTGAAGCGCCCTCACAGTGAGCCCATCACGCCGGCCACTACTGGTCACTAAGACACGCCCTCGCATGTTTTATGACCCAGTAAATCGGGGGACTTCTCTTTGTTCTCCCATTATAATTTGGACATACTTTTTTTTTTACCTGTGAGGACGCCCTCGCTGTCAAAACACAGGGATCCTTTTTGCTAAAGTTCTCATTTTCAATGGGTAGACACTCACAACACACATATAAAGACCTGCAATCGGGGACCTCCTATTGGCCCTCTTTAGTTTGTACACTATCTTTTTAGCAAACAGAACCCATTGGTTGTGTACTTTCCTAATGGGGACCTTCACGCAACCAGGGACCTTATTGTCACTTTTGTTAGGTCCCCAGTTTGAATGTGCATACACCTTGTACACTGTACATGTGTGTGTACACTACCCACAAACACACAACATGCACGCGCAGATGTACATGTAGACTGTACTTAAACATGTATTAAAGTATACATGCGCGCGTACAATGTACTACATGTGAGCCTCACTGTACAAGGTTGCAAAAACTGCATCAACCCCAGAGTACTTCATATATGCACTTCATGCACATGTGATTCCAGGTTGGTGGCTTGTGTGGTAAAGCAGTGTTCACAAAAACAGCCTTGGACAAGGCTAACTAAAGCTACATGCTACAAGTTTGCTCTCTTTTTTTTTCCTCAAATGTCAAATCCACTAATTCGTTCAAACTCTTAAGTGCAAAAAAAAAAGTATGAGGGCAATTTCAGAAGAAACTTCTTTTTTTTATCACAATGGTTAATCTAGTAGGCTGACAAGTGCTGGGGGATAATTACTCTCTATTTAGTTTGAGAATCTTGAGAACAACTTGCCCGCACAAATGTTCCACCTGGGTTTTTTTTTACGCAGTTGGGAGAAAATGTTTAACATGCTCCTATGGTAAGGGACAATGGGTATTTGTTATTGTTTGTTGAGTGTTTGTTGGGGTGTTTGTTTGTTTGTTGGGGTGTTTGTATGTTTGTTTGTGGGTTTTTGCCCCCCTCAAACTGAATCATTCTTCCATTCTTGGTGTGTGGTAGCTGAGCAGTCTACTGCATTGGACTCAAGTTCTGATTGGGGTGTGGGTTTGATTCCCGGTCATGACACTTGTGTCATTGAGCAAGTCAAGTCACCATAATTGCTTCTCTTAACCCAGGTGTTTGTGAACCTGAGAGGGCTGGACAGTATTCTGTTGGATTAAAACCCTTTAGTGCTAATACTAGTGCAGCTTGGGGTTGTATGCTCCCCAGGAAGTTGAGAAAGTTAAAGAGGAATGGTCTACAAGTATTCTCGATCAACAAGGATAATAACGCTATAAAGTGCATTGATCTAGCTACCAGAATATGTGCGCTATATAAGAACCAATCATTATTATTATTCTTGAACTTCAAAAGTACACGTGCAATGTTCTATGAACTAATTTAAATTAAAACCACAGGTGTTTCGGACATGGCTTAGAAATCAACAACAATTGCATTTGACGGCTGAGAGACAATGGCTCAATTGTACAAGTGACTATCAACTCTGGATGTTACCCAATATTACTCTACCAGTCTACACATGTACCTCATACATATTCATGATCTAGAGCCGAATTCTCACTGGTTCATTCACCATCACGTGCCGTATGTGCACTTCTTGCTGTTTACCGAGCGCGTGTGGCAGTATTTATGCACTAGGTTAAATACACATGCCAAGTTGCATTCGCAACAGTCATGCACAGGGTGCATAATTCACCTTACACATAATACAAATAATACAAATGGACCCAGAATTTGTGACAGTACATTAATAAGAACTGGCCACATTCATTGAAAACATGTTTCCGCTTTGAATCAGACATTTCACAGGCCTGATTAAGGCACTGTCCAAAGTTGTCAACATTGTTCAGTTTGTACAGACAGTATTTTTGAGGCTGCCCCCTCCCTACCCCAAAGTACTTGACAACATTTTAATTTTTTTTTTCAAAATTGGTGCACATTATTGAAATATCAACATTATACACACCTTTTTTTGTTAAACAATGAGAGAATATCAGCGCCCATCTGTGGCGGATACTGAGGCTTTATCCGTGTTCCAGCATTATTATAATTATTCAATATCATGTGCATTTGCATAAAATGAAACTTCCACACACTCAGACCAGATAAACCGTTAACAGCTATTTTTACGTTCATTACAAAACTATTGATTGATCAGGACAACCTTGGGCTTGAAAACAAAGGACTTTGTTATTCTCAATTTCTCTCTGCGTCATTTCGTCTCTCGGCGCAGGTGATTCCTGACAATCAGCAGGGCATTTCGTTCCCGAAAAACAAGTTTGTGTTTTGGGAATTCTAAGGTTCACAAAGGACTGAAACATAGTGCACAATGTCATGGCTTGTCGTTCTTAGGTATGACCTTTTTGGCCAACATCTCCAGCTGTTTGTACATTAGGAAACGATTCCTCGGCTTATGAAGTTAAATAAAGATCAGCATGTCGCCTAAGGGTATTAAGAAAAAATCGGAAGAAGTCTGTGAATCTTCCTTTCTTCTTTCACTCCACTGCAGGAAGAAAGGCTTCTTCACCCACTTTCCATTCCATTCTATCTTGAGTTGTCTGTTGCCATGCAATGCCTCTTAATATGTTCTTAAGTTCATCTCTCCATCTTCCGTTTTGTCTTCCTCTTTTTTTTCTGATTTGGTTTCTTTGTTGTCTGTGAATAAATTTATGTAACTGACCGCGGATTTGATGACAGCTTTGGATATCACAATTGAGAAAGATTGGAAAATCAAGGGCCAAGCTCACTTTTGAGTTTGTGGTCTTTATTTGACAGGAGTGAAAGGAAGATGATATTATTATTAGCATGTTATAACAATATTTCCGAAGTAAAACACATTATCAGATGTGTTTGATTTTAACAACATTTTTACCATAAATAGCTGTTTTAGGAGTGCTTGAAATTTCTTTACTCGATGCTTCAATTAATTTTACAAAGGTACATGAACATGCTTTTAATTTTCACATCCATTGTATGAACATTGAACAATATTTTGCCTTAGTTATAATGTTCCAGCTTATAATGCCATAAATGAATTTTCACAAGAGTTGTCTTGGGTGAACCTACATTATTTGTTGCCGCTAGTCCTTCTCTGCCATAAAGGTCAAGCAGTATGCTAAAATTGATTCACTTTTGGGTGGATACATTTCCGACTATCTGAGCCAATTTCTAATTTAATTTCCAGTTCACGCCCAAACAAATGACGGGGAAAAAAGTCTCTTTGAGAAAAATCCACTCCGGTACAAATTCAATTCGCAAACACAAAAAGATTTTGAATAGCCAACTGGGTTACAAAAGACCATTCATTGCATTTGTACAGTGTTTAAAAAGGCTAACATCTGCACGCTTAAAAAAGACTTTCTGTGGAATTCACGTTTGACCTTTTTACTTGGGCCATATCAGCAGAACGTTATTTGTGTACAAACAGAAAAGAAGCCATGGCCAAATTGTGATGTTGTTACCTAAACCATGGGTCTAAGCAACTAAGCCTGCAAAAAAAAAAAGACGATAATGATGGCCCCAAACATTCTTCCTGGAAGAAGAATTGCTCAACGAAAGCGAAAGCAAGCCAAGTTTATTTTAGTACATTTTTTCTTGTGCTCTTTGTAACACGATGCAATAACTCAAATTTCCATTAAAATAGCTTCCCTTAGAATGTTCAAAACCAGTTCAGATGTTAAACTCTGTATGTATTATTATTATTATTTTTTTCTCCTTTCAATTCTAATCTTGTAAACAAAACAACAAGCGCTTTATCTACAGGCGTCTTCAAAAGCGCTTTATCATTACTTTAATCCAGACAGGTTTTTGAAGTTTTATTGAACTATGAGACCCATTTACATAACACCTGATAGGGTTCCACTGCCAGAAACACTGAGGCAAAACTCCTTGTCTTAGCGATAACTGTAACTGGGTTACTACCTCTGTGGTTTAACACTATTGTTTAGCTACATGTATATACATGTAGTATTGTAAAAATATCAACGGACAAGCATGAATCTGCTACCACCTAATAACACAAATAGAAGCTTTTTTAAAATTAAAAATATGTCCTTTATGTCCACGTGTACCTGCATGTTTCTTGTCATAAATAATTAAAAACACTCTTCTATAATTAATTTATTAATGAACTTATAAATTACCCTTCCTCATTCGAATGCAGAGTGGATAAATCATTAATGATGAATGTAGTAAAAAATGTACGAGTACTTACACGGCACGGTCCGGACATAGAGATTTTCGCGGATGGTTTGCTGCAGGTCGTGGTCCACTGAACCCTTCTGGAATCGCATGTTGAGATATCTCCGCAGGTCTTTATTCAACATCTGACCTGTTGGCGACAACAAGAAAGTGGGGGGGGGAGGGGAGAGAAAAAATTGTAAGAGTTTTGTTTTCTTTTTGGTACAGGTATGCAAAGAGGGTGCACTAACAATGACAGAACTCACAAACTGAAAGTGTACTTGTGGTGGCACGTGTGTACGTGGGTGGGTTGTCCATTTTTGTGTGTTCAACTGATGGCCTGTGAAGTTGTACTTGGGGAGTTATTTACACAATACAGTTCTTCACAATGACTCATTTGTCATGCATGTGTGTACAAATAGGTTCATATTCTGTCACAGGTGGGCACACCTCTCAGTCAAACTGATTGGATACACGTCACTTCCAACAGCAGAGCTCTGCAATTAATGTCTATTATTGACTCATGAAAATAACATAAATCTATATGAAAAATCTACACTCATTTACTAACTGTAGATGACTGATTGGTAGCAATTCAAGGCTCGAAGTTTACACTGGACCGCTGGCCCGAGGCCAGTGGTTTTAGTATTGGGCCAGTAAACTCATGACCAAACAAGTCCGGCTGTCTGGTGTTTTTCAATTGAATAAAAACACCTCATTGTGTACTATCTTTAATAATTATACATGTATGTCACAAGCTGACTTTGACTTTCTGAGTCTGATAAATATCTTTCAATTCTCTTGAGTATTGAAATACACATTATGTTAGACTTGTTGCTGTTTGTTAAAATAAAATCAGTTTATTATGTGATTTTTTTTCTACAGATAATTGTTTCCGTTTTGATTCTGGTTTTGTAAAAACTACGCTGGTCCAATTAACATTTTCAACTACAAGTCCTCTGGCCCTTTATCAAACCCCCAACCCCCCCCCCCAAAAAAAAACCCCAAACAAAACAACAACAACAACAACAACAACAACAACAACCACATTTGAGCACGGCAAATGATCTATTAACTTGACAAATTTACATGCAATATCCCTTTAAAAAAACACTTCCTTCAAAAACCTCTTTGTCAAAGAGAGGGAAATAGGAGGACTTGGGCCGTCAGGGCATTGCAGTAAAGGAGAATCCAGAACAGCAGAAGGGTTTGGGCCATAATGAGTTTCTGCTGTGAGAGGATTTAGAAGGAATTGGGCTATCAGGCTATTTTTTAAACAGGAGGAAATAGAAGGATTTTGGCCGTATGCAGCTTGGCCAAAATAGGATTCTGAAGGATATGGGCTGATGGGGGATGGTAATGTGGTGAATGAAGCCTGTCACATGATGGTTTAAAAAGATTTGGGCAATTTATCATATTGAGAAAAACCAGAAAGTTGGGCCCTTTGTGCTTGTAACTCTTTAACCCTTTCGTTACCGAATTGTTTGGACATAAACAACTGCTGGTGACCGC
>CM021527.1:9074083-9088580 GCA_010994315.2 Pisaster ochraceus
AGGGGGTATGAGTGCAGTCGACTAAAGTCGCCTATGGTAAAGAAAGGGTTAAGCCTGATGAATAAACATGTAGAGAAGGAGTTTGGGCTACCTGTAAGCAAACAGGCCTAGTCTGTTAGGGTCATATGAGATGTTTGAGAGGCGAAAGGGGAAGTGCATTGTTTACAGAATCCCTGTTAAAATGCATCAGACATTATGAATGGTTACGGACGAGAGTCTGCTCGTGACCTCTCTTGATCACATCAGAGAGAAACATTTTGATATCATTGTGCCATGGAGCAATGGAAAGAGATCGCACAAAGCCCGCTGGTGTAATTGCACAAGTACAATCTGCGTGTCCATGTACACCAATGGTTTGTACTTTAAAACATATCGTAACAATTCAAATTTACAAGGATAGGTGTGAGTCCTTACAGCTTGCGGAAAAGAGATAAACTAGCAGACTCCCTATCGACAGAAGGAAGATTGTTCCAAATCATTGGTCTCACTACCCTGAACATTCCAAAAGCTTTTTGACCCAGAACTTTGTTTGCACGGGGAACATTCAAGTGAGAGTGATGTCATACATGTACATGGACCGAAGAAAACATCAAGGAGTGTAATATGACAGTAAATTGAAAAAAGCTACATATTTTTGTAAGAGTAGTTTTTGTTCAGACATTTTATAAAACAAAAGGAACTAGTTTAAAATGAAGCCGTTCTCTTACTGGTACATGTAGCCAATGAAATTCCCTGAGTGATGGAGAAGAGCATACCAAATGAGCTGCGTATTTTGTAATCATTGAACTCCGTCCAATTCATTTTATCATCTTCATTGGTAGATAGACATGGTTAATACATTTCCCATGAATAACACCATTCTACAATACACAAGCAGCAAGCATTGCAGCCAAGAAAGCATGTGTAACCTACACCAGCTACACATGCCTGCTTGTGTCTACCAGTTACATAACACAATCAGGTATATAAACACCACAGTCAATAAAAGTAGACAGCAACCTTCCATCTGCCCTGTCCATATTAACCTAAAACCACAATAAATCAATGCATTTACACCACATAAAAAGGTCACCTGACTCCAAGCAGATCCACCACTATTGTTATTTTAGTTCAAGACACCTGTCCTGTTGTTGACACTACAGGTAACTGATGAGCCAGGGCTTCTAATAAGACCCACACATCACTGTCAAACTACCAGCCCTGAAATCAAGCAATCCTGCCCCCCCCCCACTTTATTGACTATTAGGACTACATGTTGAGTCATTGTGTTAAGAGTTACTTACCAGCTTACTTTTTTTAATTTCTTCCAATCTGATATTTTTGAGGTCAATCAAGGCACACGGCAAACTCTCAATTAGTTATTGACTTAATGGTTTATTTCTTGAAAAGCAATTACTGGTTTGGAAGGTCCGGCCACAAGATGGCGACTGACCAAGAGCTTTTGCAGGAAACAGGCCTTTTGTAAAACCGTTACAGTCATGTGATTATTTCACCTACAGATCATAAGGTACCCTAATTCTTTGTTTGTAAATATTAATAAGCATTATTACAAGATTGTACAGTAGGAGTCCAGCATCCTCCTGAAGATGATCAGAGCATACCGATTGGTTCTTCACAGAATCACCACTACTCAAAAGACGGTGCTACCGCAAACCTCACCTGAAGATGATACAGTCGACTCTCGTTAAAACGAGGTCCGCCGGACTGGCCCGTTTTCCTCGTATTATCTGTCTTCTCGTTATGGCCACGCTCTTATCTTCCGTTTTTTAAGACATAAAAACACACATGGGACAGTTCGGGACCGGTGAAATACCTCGTATAACCCGGCGTCTCATACATGTATCTTCCGAGCTCGTATTAACGAGAGTCGACTGTATAGACTTTAAAAAAAATACTTTTGACGAGTCAACGTCAATTCTTGTCTTCTTTCATTTTGCAAAGGGCACTTCCATTGTGAAAACATTGAGGTCAACGGGAAACTTTTGAAGGGGCACCAAGGGCAAGACAAGGGGCAACCGACGCCATGACCTCCGTGGCCTCTGTGCAATTCCAGGCCTGTTGTGTTTTCATCATCCACACTGCATTCAATCCAATGGCAATGCAATCATCTAATATAATAACAGTTTCAAGACAGAATTTCAGGCAAAATTTATGGACTTGTACATCGTTTATGACCATATTAATTACCACCAATATTTGAAAAATTACCTGTTTGATTAACAACCTTTATTTCTACGTTGACAAAGAGCAGTAAATACACATGAACACGTACATAGGCCTATATCTAGCCATCTGTTCCCCTGCAACTACATGTGCCATTTCAAACACTGTAGAATTAGACACATATAATAAGTTTTGTACACAACTGCAAACAGTGTGTAGTCCTACATGTATGTGGCCTATACTGCAACCATTACTGCAAGCAATGTGAGGCGTAGCTTATGTTAACTGTACATAATACAATATTGTACAAAAATGCCTGATACTTCACGGAGGTAACAGAGGCAACTGCCTCAGTTGCCCTGGTCATTGCCTCGGTGCCCCTTGAAATGCTCCAATAGAAATTTACAATTTCCTCATAGAGGTGCCCTTTACCAAGGAGAAAACGCCTTGGTGCCCTGGCCCGGCCCAAAACAAAGCATCAAGCCTGTACAAATATTAATTTGCATGTGTGTACCATACATTGTTGAACTGTACTATCAATCTACATGTTGATAGCTGTCTACTAGTTCTACATTGTGATGTACAATGATACTTATACATATTATACAGTGCGTGGAATTCCTTAATTGAAGTGAACTTGATATAAATTATTACCCACCCTGCAAGTTCCAAACTGTAGACCAAGAAGCGGCACTAAACACTTACATTTCTAATCAGGATGTGTGCAGGGGACTACTTCAATCAGCAAGTTTAAGTGTCACTGATGATTTTAGAGTAGCCACTGATGCTGATATTTAGTAGCAAGATGAGTTTTGAGTATCTACTGAGGCTAATATTGAGTGGCAAATGATGATTTGTGAGTAGCCACTGTGGCCAAGCACCAAGGTCAAGACCAGGGGCAACAGAGGTCATGGCCTCCGTGGCCTCCGTGTAGTTCCAGGCCTGACATCTGTGCTAAACTAGAACATGCACGGCGGCCATGTTTCCAGCTACATGTGTACATAGTATGTCCCCGCATACTGTACATACATTGTACCATCAGCCGCACTCTGTTTGACAGCTAAAATTGCTGCATGTATGTAGGAGACACACCCACACTAACACAACCATCTCGCAATCTCCACTCTGCCTCTCCATCACAACTCCCAACACCAGCTACACCTACATGTACCAAGACATACCGTCATCGCTCTTTCTCACACTCATCACCTGAGCCATTTCGTGGCTCTGCTTATCGCCAAATTCTGCGCTTACGATCTACATTCTTCGCTTACAGAGCAAGAACAAAATTTCTGCGCTAGCTGTGTAACTGTGAGCGAAGAATGCCTAGTAACGTGGAGTACGCACGCGCATAAGCAAACAATTCCCTGCTAACCCGTGAGTTAACGCTTGACGTAAGCGCAAAACTCCCTGCTTCAATAAGCGACGATTCTTTGCTTACGGTAAGCAGAGCCATTAAATTGGGCCGTGTACTCTGGAACTCTGCCACATCACATAAAAACTGCAAAGACTGAAAATCAGTTCAAACCCCTGCTGAAAACCTATTTATTCCAGTAGTCCACAGTTATTTCTGCTGCTTTCGTAATTGTAGCTAATTTATGCTTCCTTTTGTAATTTCTGTATTTTGTACTAGTTTTCCTTGCTTTGGGCTTTGAGACACCGTGCAAGGTAGTATATATAAAACATATGTGTTGTTGTTATTATTATTTTTACTATATGCATTGTGGCCAATGTGTACAGTTAAGTACCATCAACTGCACTCCTTTTGACAGCTGAAATTGCCTCATAGGAGACACACCCTGACTGACAACACTCAGTGTCATCCTTACAATGAGACACTGACAAACAAGTGGTCATAAGCCTCAATAATAGAGACGCTATCCAACACCATGTAGAGTACGAACACCAGCATAAATGCATAGATTACAATGTATCATCGTCGTCATTAATATCACCATCCATAGTTCCCCGCCCACATTGTCAGGCGCTTAAAAGGACAGTGATTGAATCAATAAATCTGTTGGGTACAGGATGCTCTCGGCATGCTTGGCTGGATAAGAGGTGAATGTGTTTTTAATGTAATCCCGTGCACTGAAATCAGCCTCGTCCGTTATCAGCAATGATTATGGAGTGGCGAAATGCGCTGGATGGGGAACTCGTGCTGGAATGTGAAAAGTGCACCGGACGCCATTTCGGCAAGCAAGCTCTTTTGATACAATAGATCAGTGCAGACAATGACCAATGCCATAAATAACAAGAGCGGCTTGCTGAAACGGTGCCCATGAGTACTTCACATTCCAACGATGGATAGAGCTCCAGTTCCCCCTTCTTACGCCTTCCAACGCTCTGTAAGCTTAGGACAGCTTTTCCATGCCTACTGAATCGGAAGGCTAACCGCCTCCTTAGACTTCCTGTTGCTGCCTTGCACACTCTATTGCCAACGTAACCGCCTCGCTGTAAACATTCACCGACAACCAATGTTCAAATTGCTAATTTTTTTTGTAACATGTATTCCTTGCCCTTTAGGCCTATACATGTATGCATCAAGCAACTCAAATGCAGGTAATTCAAGTGCATGTAATTGTAAGAGAGTTCCATATGCCCCAGTCACCAAGAAGCTCAGTTCATTACCAAGCAGAAGGGATATTTAAAGGTATTGTTTAGGATTTGTAACCTGGAATTAAAAAACGTCATTGTTTATTTTTCGCCTGAAGGCTTACTGATTACACGCAGGAAGTTCATACTGGAACCATTTAATTTCTGTACAAATTTCCCTCTGAATTGAAGACCTATTTGATAAAACTGTATCTGGAAACCTATTAAACAAAACGCAATCAGCTGATTTCGGTTGTTACTTAACCAAAATTAAGAACAATGAGTTCACATGCTGGAAATTGCACATGGCTGTTCACTATTTTCTCCTGATGCACAAAATGGATTAAGCCCAAATTTTCACAGGTTTGTTTTTTCATGTATAGATGGTTGATCACACAAAACACACGAACACTGCCTGCGACTACATGTAGTTTGTCAGCTCCTGTATTACCTTTAACAATTTTGATCTACATCATGTACTACACCATGTACTACACTCTAAGTCTGCACTCATCCGTGCATAATGGAAATTAATTGACACAACCCCAATTGGTGGTGGTTGTCTAGTATTCATAATGATAATTTCTTTTGTTCATGGATCAACAGTCCATGACCTATTATATTTGCTACATCTGTTACTGCTATCTGCAACACTATTTCTTTCCAACGATGTCTTGGTTGAAAAGGTTTAAAGACAAATTTATTAACTTTACTCATCATCCAAGTAACTTTTGACAATGGAGAGTCTTGTATATCTTATTATAATAATAATAATAATAATAGTGGCATCTTTATAGTACTGAGATCTGTAACTCAGTGACGCTTATGGCGCTCCAACATTTGGTGTTTTTCCTGCAAGGTACAGTATGTGGAGCTACGTTTTTGAAGTATGAGACCTTTTTCCTTTAATACATAGCACCATGTAATGGTTTACAAGGTGCTGTGGCACAATATACAGCCAATCATACCAAGAACACCGGGGCGGAACCTTCTCTTTTTATGAACAGTGCACTTGGTACTTTTAAATGCAATACAAAACACACGGGAACTACGGCTTTGCGTCCCATCCGAAGGACGAAGTAATAATAGTTAAGTGTCTTGATTAAAGACAACAAATTTTAAGGCACAAGTTGGGCTTCAATTAGTCAAGTCTTCAACAATAGTCATGACTTCTTTTTTTTTTTCCTAAGATGCATTGCGGTATATTCTTAAGATTGTAAAAGCACGGTTAAAAAGGCTGGCTGAATTGTAAAGTATGCATTGCAATGGACGCCATTGCAGTAAGCAACTCCTTTGTGCATCCAATCACGGAGCAATAATGGTTTCACCTTGAAAAATTGTGTTGACGATGAGACTAACTTTTTAGGTAGTTATGGTGGTGCAGTTAACCAGCTAGTTGAAAAGTGGCAGTCGCAACTAGACATAGCAATAAATAGTCGCGTCTTCGATACAAGTTGCCCAGGCCTTGGTTGGTGGGAACTTGCATTTTAAATAAAATATAAAAATTTGAAACCTGAGCTCCATCAGTGGCATTCCGTGCCCTCGGAAAAGTAATTTTAAACATGGACAATTTACCTTGAATAAATTTCAAGGCCACATCGTGTACTGTCAGCGTTAATTCATAATCATGGTAGACGCAAACAAGAAAATGACAACGCCTATCTTGATGAGGGCCTGCCCGTGTATGTAGTTAACCATCTCCATCTGATTCAGAAACAGCTGATGACGCTGGGGATGAGAGACATTCCACAAGGAGCATCTGGGATGTGAGGTTTCTCTGGAGGGTAATCATCGCCGCTCCATCCTCCTCGGTAAGGAGCTGAGTCATCCATCCATGAGGAGATGGGTGTGTCCTCTTTAATAGGGATCAGATGGCACCCCACCCTCAAGTTCAACTGCTCATTATGTTATGTGTATTTCATCCTCAGTCACACAGCACTACACTGTAAAACCGTTATCAATTCCCAACACATTGTGTTCAATACAGTGGTCTGCTGGCCAAATGCCAGTTAAAACACCCACATGTAGGAACCATTTAGAATTCTGTTCAACTAATCCTGCTGGCTAGTTTATACCTGAAGTCCTATTGATAGATGTAAAACCACTTTGTATTTTAGCTACAATTACCATGCTAATCATGATAATGAAAGAAAATGTGTACACGGGAAAATGCTGGGGGACTAGTGGAATGACAAACTAGCTGGTCCTGCTGGACAGTCACTGAAATTGCAAAGCGCAAACCCTGACAAAAACAGTTACAATTAACTGTTTTAATTCTTTAGTTTTCATCAAAACTATTGAGCCAATTGAATTTAAGATCTCTCATCCCAAAACATGGAACGAACGACGGTTTTACTTCGCCGTCAACAACATGTATGTTTGCATTTTGGTCACCATGAGAATATCACTCAGCTTGATTTGCTGGCTTCCTGCACAAGGAGAACATAATATCTGATGCAGGCTCATGAATACATGGAGTACATGTATGGCAGGCCAATGATTTTATTCATTGTCAATTTTCCCTGTAAAGGGCACTTCCATCTAGAAAGTCCATGGGAATTTCTTTACAAGGACCACGAGGGTTGTGGCCGCTATGAACATTTAGAATCAACAATTCTACTCAAAAACCAGTGGAATGCTTCTTCATAAATGAGTGCCCAATTCCCCTGGTATAAATGTCGCTACAGTAGGTATTCACTCTCTTCATGCAAAATGTATCATCAGCATCAAAATTACATTATTCAACAAACTGAGTTTTTTTTATCCTTGTTTTAATCTATATTTCCCTTTTAATGTACAACTAAAAGATCGAAAAATAGTGCGTTACTTTACTGACGTAGTTCGTAGTTTTATTCATAATTTGGGTGGGGGTTTTGGGTTTGTTTTTTAATCCTTTTAAATATTATTTTCCTTTTATTGTACAGTTTTAAGGTGATCCCTCTGCTGCTGCTTCCCAGGTTGTATCGTCAACTTGGGTGTGATCCCTGGCCATACGGTGGTTACAGGTTGAATGGTTTGTGACTGGCAACCCCGAACAAAATCATTGGCAAAATAGGAAAACCGCCAAAGATTAGAGCCAGATAGCTCAGTTGGTAGAGCACAGGCATGTTAATCCGGAGGTGGTCGCAGGCTCAGCTCCTGCTCTAGTCAATTTTTCCTTAATCAAACCAAACATTTTTGATTCTTGATTTTAAATACAGTACCTTGCTAAATTTTCAACATAACTAAATTATCCTTTCTTACTTGCGCACAGTTTACTAACTCGGTGGGCTACTACACAATAAGCTACAATGTAAATTGTAAATACTTTACTGTAAATTTACTACAATTCGGCTGATGCCATTATTGATAAATTATTAATAAACCATTTTTTAATGAATGAATGAATGAATGAATGAATGAATGAATGTACCCTACACATTGTAACATGACCTAAGGACATGTACATGTGTAATGTGGTCAAAAATAAATGTGACAATTGTAAGGTGTGATGGTGCAAATGTAGTGGTAGTCTATGCCTACACATAATATAGACACTTGCACCACACCCTGTGTCGTGACCCTCATGTTTTTTCATATCTCTCTTCACGCTGGATGTAAACAATAACAAATCCAGTTGTGAACAGCAAGGTTATCTTGTGTGATAGATTCTTAAGCATGAACGATCAAGACAATGTGCGAACGGTTAGGCCGGGAACAAAATCCCTTTGTGAACCTTAACACCTTGCATTCTATTATAAAACCAAACGGAAGGATACAACTTGTGCGTGGACTGGAAAGTAAACATACAAAACTGAACATTTGCAAAGGCATAAACATTTCGTTGTTAAAAAGACAGTGTAAGGTGTACTGCACATCATCGTTTCAGGAAAAAGTTTCTCTCCTGTATTTTTGTTCCATTTATTTAATTACCCATCCAACATTTTAAGCGCCAATAGCAGGATGAATAGGAAACAAGAAGAAAAGTTCTACAAAAAGACTCTACCTCAATCAGGTCAGGTAGGGACTGAAAACCAAATCCACATATGCAAGGCTCCGGTCTGAGGTGGGATTCGAACTGAGGTCCTCAGAGGTGAAAGGCAGGGAAAGAAACCACTGAGCCAACCTGATCCCTGTAAAAGTTAGTTTTATTAGTTTTCGATAAACAGACCATCCATAACTAAGCTGTGAAAATGTTACTAAGTAAGGCTTGCGGTAACACCATGTGGAAATCTCTTTGAGTAGTGTACATGTAGGTTCTGAAAAGAACCGGTGGTTAACGACTCAACGTTTCGATCAGTATGCTCCGATCGTCTTCAGGAGAATGCTGGACTCTGTTGACGATCAGAGCATACTGATCGAAACGTTGAGTCGTTAACCACCGGTTCTTTTCAGAACCTACACTACTCAAAGAGATTTCCACATGGTGTTACCGCAAGCCTTACTTAGATATATACTTTCGCCATGCAAAGTTTCAAATCCTACTTGTGAAAATGTTGTCAAATCAGGGGGTCATGTTCTGGCAGGGGAGGGGGGGATGTGTTTTGTCTGGGATTTGTGCTTGTTTATATTAAATATTTTTTTCAATTGTGGCAATCAAAATAAGCAACTGTGATTTGTTGGGTCTTCAAATCCTAATTGCTTTACTTTGACAATATTCCAGACAACAACATTTCTGTGGAGGATTAGTACATGTACAGTGTGTACTTTATGTGAACTTTTATAATCAGTGAGACTTCAGGTTGAGACAAATCATTTTCCCTTGATGTTACCAATACGGGATTTTATTGTACAAACTTGTATATTTTGTTCAACAAATATGGCATGTTCAGAGTTCACACATTTTTATTCTCAGAATTGTAATAAACCAAAGAGGAAACTGACTGGATAAACATGAATTCAGTTTTGGGGTGAACAAAATTACTTTTTAGTACTTTTTATTATTTGATATTAACTGAACTAAAAAGTTGAATCCCCCTTAAGGTGATGCCACTTCCCAGGTTGTATCGTAAATGTGGGTGTGGTCCCTGACTGTACAGCAGCTACAGGTTGAAGGGCTCACTGACTGGCACCACTGAACAAAGATATTGCCAAAATAGAGCGCCTGCAAATTAATCCGGAGGTTGCAGGTTCAAATCCTGCAATTTGTCATCCCAAGTTTTGTTAAACTAATCTTTATGTATGTTAACATTCAGTTTCTACAGGTTGTAAATGACACACGTTTTCAATTCCGTTAACTACAGTGTACAGTAAGTGTATCTAAAATCTAAATACATTCTCATTAATTATTACAGACAGACAGACAGAAAAACAAATACCCAAAATAAAACAACAGTTAACTTTTTCCTCCAACGTTTATTCACCTGTCATAACTGTGTACGCAGTGTGTGTTCTTTAGCTTCTATTCATTGCATGTCTCTGTCAGCAAACGGCATTTGAACCTTCAATCCTTTTCCATTTCACTTAAAGGTAGGGTCATATGTACATGTACTTTGGTGATGACCTCGAAAAAAAGGGTGTAACTTCCATCCGAAAGCTGACATTTACTTGTTATAAAGATGGTAATGGTGGTAAGCAATCTAAGCATCCTGTGAAATGACTACGTCTGAAACGCGCCCGTTGCTTAGCAATCAATAAAAGGCATGTCGACAAATTTGAAAAGGTGAGTTTTGGAAATCATAATTTCCATGGTGTCCATTTGTGAATGCTGCAGATAGAGATGTGGTTCACTTCGCTGAACATGAATGGATTTAAGGCCTTCTTGATGAAAATACCATGCCAGTTTCCTGCTGTTTTCTCATTAAGTAGACATTGTCTTCAGCTGAAACTTTCACAGGTGACTTATAATATCTTTATTGACAATTTGACCTAAAAACCAATCTATTACCCTACCCGCTAAAGAGTGTGCAAAACATTGGTTGGATTGGAATTCCGAATGTTCACAGATTTGCACGTATACAAAATTCCCTTGACATTTATTTGCCCGCAATGCTAGCCTTCATTTTTTTTTGAGAAAACGAGAAAAACATATCAGCTTTGATTTCGCGAGTCTAAATCTTCAGGTTTTGTTTGGCACTGTTTTCTTGTGACCCCGATGACCGATTGAGCTTGAACTTTCCCAGGTTTGTTATTTCATGTTTATGTGGGGTCACATCAAGTGTGGATACTGGTCTTTGACATACCATTCATAGACACCTGGGACAGTTTATCCATTCCGATTGGTCGAGAGGACATCCTGCGGCCATGTTTAAACATTTAATATAATCACAGTCAGAAGTGTTTAAACACAGACTAGCGACTTTTTGTCAAAAGAGGGCGCTATCAGCGCGCAAATTTAACAGCCCAATTTAAGTTGGTAGGTTGCCTAGTTTATTTCGCGCAAGTTTGAAACCTGTGTGTGACAGTTTAAAACTTAAGCCCGCAACTTTAAAACTTCTGCAACACATGTACTCGTTTAACACAGAAATTTCAACGCACATTCTATGTGAGCTGAGGCTAAACTGTCAGATTTGTTCTCAACTTTTAGGAAAGGAATCTCGGTAAGATTATCAAGAACCAGGCCTCGGCTGGTTTAAAACCACTAGTTTAAAACCTCTTCACCACACATTGATTCCCTTAATGTTGTTCACATGCTTTATAGGGAATTACATGTCGGAAATGTTGAATATTGAGACGGTACACATGAGTACAATGATTTTATAGTGTGGACCCTTTATTTTCTGATGAATGTGCTTAAAGATGGCGCCATTATAAGTTTTTATCGATTGTCCACATTTTATGTAAACAAAAGAATCCATAAGCAGGCTGCGCACTCAGTGAGGTTTACACAATGTAGTTATGGCATGTAGCAGTTACATATGCTTTGTTACATATTTCATGAAAAGGAAAAGTGATTTTCAAACTAATTTATAACACACAAAAAATACAATAACGATTAATCTTCCAGATTAATTATCAATATACCAACATCCAACAGAGTAAGTTTTTGAGTAACTTTTTGCACCGTCAAATTATCACAAAAAACTGTATCAATGTCTTTAAATCAATTCAGCTGTTTAGATAAAACTCTTCCAAAATAATTCATAGTATGACAAATATGCAGTAGTTTATTTTCACAGGGTCCCAAGTGAATTACCCGTGAGAATTAATGATTCATTTTGATATTTCTTATTGTTTCCTATACTTTTGGAATGACGCTAACGAGGCCCCGTGGGACAACCTGAACCTGGGCATGAAACTGTGATGCTGTCCTCAAACTGGTAAAACTCAACTTTGAAGAAAATAACCCAAAACGTTTTCTTCTCCCTTCTGATGTACACTGAGAGCCTAATTGTGTTTCACAATCTTTTAAGTGCATTCGGCACAACTCAGGTATGATTTTGTAACAGATGACAACCATGGTTCTACCCAAGCACAAGCAACAAAATCGAATCGCTACGCACTTAAGAATGGCCCAGACATTGCAGAGTACACGGCTTTTAAAACCAAAGATAAACACCAAGTAAACCATTCAGAGGACCTCATTTCAATTCAGCGTGCTCAGGCCAGAGCGTCCAAACTTTGGGACAATCCTAAATAAGCAAAAATTTATTTCAAATTGTATCTCCCAAGGAATTACTAAGATGCATACATTTTAATTTGTTTAATATCGTGTAAAAAAAAAGCAGAATTTGACTACATGTTTATTCCAGTGCAGAGGGGACATCAAACATCATACAGGATATTTGACAACTGACAACAACAGCAAAAACAACAACTACCAAATGGAATAAATAACAACAAATACCACACAGATTTATTTTTTTTAAATACCAGACAGAGTAAAAAAAAAAAAAAAAAGTAATAATTTACTGCATGTGGACACAGTGACCACATCTAATGGAATCACCATCAGAATTAATCTAAAAGCAAACGGGAACCCTTTCCCTCTGATTCAAATACCTCCTGGAGTTTGACGATTGACAAACATTGTTCCAAGGGACTGGGGCGGCGGTTAGTGACAGAGAAATGTATGTCAACAAATGGGCAGAGCAGCGTACAAGATGTGGGCAGCTTCCTTGCATTTGAACATGTGCTGTACATGTACAGTCATGGAGAAGTACGGGTTTTGCTAAAAGCATTTCTAGTCATAATGCCATTCATTTTGAGGGCACTAGACAAGAATTTTGTTCTAAATTAATATGGGTTAGGCAGGCCAATGATGACTCGGGAAAGGTACACAACATGTGAAAGTGTATGTGATACACGTATGTTTGTGATTTTAATCAGTTCTGGAGGCACCAATGGTGAAAAGCACAATATGGTGCTTTTTTCAGGCTTAAGTTGTAGTCTACATACACTGTAGGTAATGTACGTGTGCTACATAATGTAAAGTGTCATTTTCTAATAAGACCAAAAATTGTTTCTTTTTTTTAACCCAACAACCTTGTGAGTTGCACTAAATACGCAGTGCTCTCCCGTGTCCTAGGCATACGTACATATATGTACTACTCAGGTGGGATTCAGGTAAAAAGGAACAACAAAATATGATATTCTTAATGCCAATGCATTATTGCATAAATTAAGAAAAATTTTCATTTTATTTTGTAAACTTTGTTAATTACATCACCTGCCTGCTGAAGTAGAAGTTTGCATGACACTCACTTCAGATGTATCCTTTTAATTAAGGAAAGTACAAGGCCTACTTTATAAAAACAATGTCAAACCATCTTATTTCTGTCGTCTGTTTTCAAATTAAAATGAATTAAATTGTCATTACTGCATTGAGGGCACAAAAGCTGCATTACCTTTCTAAAAAATGGAAGAGTCTAAAATAATGGTATCGGTGGTTAGACAAGAACATTTCAAACATTCATTATTATTATTATCGCATTGTTGAATATTTAATTGATGAACAAACTGGTCAAGGCATGCTTGCACTCTGTCATTGCGCAGTTTGTGTTGTATATGATCCGGGATGCCGCGAGTGCCTTGGCTAATTGCTGCATACTTCAGGTGGAGTAGCAAAGCTTGAATTTGGGGGGAAAAACAAAAGACCACAGGGTTGTTTCCTGGAACATCTTTTTTTTACAAGACCAGAATTGAAATGAGATAAAAAGAGCTACAAGTACAAAACTTAAGGTTTGAACTGTTTTAATTAGAACAAGCACATGAGGGAAGACTCCAAAGTCAACAAAGGGAAAAAACCACACACAATACCATCAGACTAGTCCAGTAATGACTTTACTAGCCTGACACCAGTCCATTGTAAATTTACAGCCCTGAGTAGTAGGGTTTTGGCTGTACACATACAATGTTCATGTACATTGTGCCTTTTTCAGATTCAATGGCCTGTGAAGAATGTACAGTACATGTGCACATACATTAGTCCATTATGGTTTAGTAGTGAAACTAGAGTACCAAACTCCAATTGATTTCAAATAAGCCCCAGTTTGCCAATAATCAAATACAGTGATTAAGTTGCTTTCAATATTTGCTTAACCTACATTAAAAAGACATTTTTCCCGTAAAAAAAAGAAGAAAGATGCATACAGGGCCACTTTATAATAGCTGTTAGTGTTATTGAACCTTGAACACAGCTGATAAAAGCTGCACCATTCAAGTGTAGACTCAACAATTCTAACCCCAGATAGGAATAAAATCCTGTCACCAACATTATTACCTTAAAATGTAAACACTGAAAATGCAGTCTTCCCTGTAGTATAAAATGTGGCATGAACAAATGTCATGTTTATCTCTCATCCTGAAAACGGGGGGGGGG
>CM021527.1:9088590-9101598 GCA_010994315.2 Pisaster ochraceus
GGAATTATGCACTAAAAAGTAATATGAGAATTGGATCTGAGTTTGGGAATCTGAGTCTGGAAAACTCATAACACCCTCCCGAAACATCTTGACAACAACAATACAGTTAACTTACAAGTATTTTATAAAATACATGAACAAATACACATGAAAAACAGAAGTAATTTTCATCTGAAACAATACCTCTTGAGTATGCAAACATTAGGCCTATACATTTACATAAATAATTTAGGATTGCTTGGATTGGTACAATTATAATTGTTTGTATTCTAAGAAGCCCATTTACCTTATTACATAAAGTTATGTGCATATCATTTCTAATTTGTTCCACAGAGTCACTGGAAGTTTTCAAGAAACAGCTGAAGACTTTCTTGTCTAATGGTTGATTGCCATGTCTTTCCAATTATTAGTGCCTTTATTTATTTGCTTTTCTTGTAAAGTGCTGTGACACACAGTATAAGAGCACTCTTTAAATGCCTGTTATTATTATTATTTATAATTATTATTATTTCAAGTCAAGTAGTCTGGTCTCATTGTGAAGTGGTTTTGTGTTTTTGATGTTGTATTTTTGTTTTGTTTTTAAAGGGGGGTCTTGTCATGTTGAAGTCCTAGGGAAAATATAAAAGCTCTTTTGCATAACCTTTACCTGCATGTTGGCCATGTTACACATATTTCCATGTTCCGTACATTGTCTAGCTGATGTTGTTACCGGTTCATGCCATTTTTAGCCACCCACGTCACGGCAAACTTACTAGTCATGTCATTTCTCGAAGTGGTAGAAAAAGTCCGCTGCTCGCACTAAACCAGATCAACTTCAGTCTATTGGCCCAATGGGTATTACATTTTTCAATGAGAATAAAAGATGAATGTTGGTTCGGTTCACAAACTTTGTATGTAATATACATATTTTTTTATGTTGTCAAATTCTACAGTTTAATCATGGAGGTATTTAATGTACAAGCTTGGAATTTCGTCTTTGGGAGGGCAAGGCCATTTTCATTTTCCAAAGGGCACTTTAATTGGAAAATCTTAAAGTCTAAAAATGGGCACCACGGCCAAGACCAGGAGCAACAGCTGAACAGAGTCCATGACCTCTGGGGCCTCTGTGTAATTCCAGGCCTGGTTTTAGCAAAGGCCAGCCTACTTTATTGTTAAGTGAATTACTAACGCATTTTTACACACATCCCAAAGTACAAGCAGATAACAAACATGACAAACACAAGAGCCAATCCGCATGTTTTCGCTTATCCAAAAGACCAACAACAAACATGTACAAGATAGGCCATTACTGAAACCACAATTCTGAGTCATTTTTCATGATTCTAAGATTAACTTACATGTATTACATAGAAACCATAGTTCAATGGACTGTAGAGTCTAGCATTCATTTCTCCCTCCATGGTGCTATCAAGTTACAGTACCTACACATTGTTTAATTACCCGCTATTAAAGGAGGGTTTAATAGTGCCGCCAGACGGCAGTTATCGATCCATGCTTTTGACTTCCTCAATGATATTCTGAATGTATGTTGCATGGCAACTGTAAAATTGTATAATGATACGCATTCTAAGTGTTTGACTTTTTACATGTTCATGCCGACTTGGGCCTGATGCCACATTCTTGTAAGGGCAAGGTAATCTTTCCTTAGGTCGTGTCTGAAATGTAACGATGGCTACAGCTACACTTCCGCATCATTACGCATTGAAGTGACCTTGCCAACAGCCTCCTGAGCAACAGTCGTAGCCATAGCTGTAGCTGCTACACGGCCTTAGTATGCAAACTACAAGGAGAACCTCTAGGAGCGAAATCAAAGCTTGTATCAAAGCGGAACATGCCAAGTGACTAGGGACAATAGGGGCATCGAGGCAATGACTAGAAACATTAAAGAGATGGAGGCAATTGCCGCCGTAAAGTGCACAACATCTTGGTGTATTGCCCCGATTCACCTGACGTCATCCCACGATAAATCTTGCTTGCGCCATTTAGCGAGTCAGATTCCCCGCCCGTTACTTAATGTGCAGTGTGCATTTTAAGCGACACACATGCAGTTACACTCGCACAATATCTTTACATGCAATTTGACTCCCAAAATGGCAGACCATGAATAGACAGTAGCCACATACATGTATGATGTGAGTGCCAGGCGTTAATGGGATTATATCGCACGGTTGCACTGTAACTAGACTGGAGCATTACAGAAAAACGAGACACGAATGACTTTGTTTCCATGGAGAAAAAACTTGGCGCCTTCCACCTAGAGTTCTCATAGGACCATCTCTCTGCCAATCCAGATAATTTGCTTTTCGTTGTTCACCATCCTGTGTGTCAACCCGTCGATAATGAGAATATATTTTAAAAGGGACCTGGACCTGCTTAAAAGCAAAACATGTTGCTTTCACAAAAAATTCTGGTAAGCAAAAATAAGTCACGAAATACCTGTCACAGATGGTACGGCACATGAAATGGTACATGTATTTTAGCTGGTAACCTTATTCTCGCAAGCATAATTTTTTTGTGCTTGGATATTTTTTGGGTTTTTTTTTAAGCAGCTCTATGGAATTTGGCCCTGGATGTGTATGACAGATCGAACACGTCCTTGGTTTGATTTTGTGTGCAGTACCGATGGACACGTCACTAAAAACAAAATCCAAACAAAGAGAAGTCATACCTTGTAGACAAACACGTGTAATGTACATTATGTACGAGTACATGTGTCATGTTCCAGATCATAATGCATGTGAATTTAATGTCAGACACAAAAACTTGCTAAGCAAACATCATCGCATTTATTAGTCATGTTAGCCATTCAATGTTCTCGGGCAGTGGGTCCACAAGGAATTGTCATACATGTGGCTAACATTGTTAGCCCTACATGTACTATGTACCTTCACACTCACAGTCAGATTAAGCTTAAAGTTGTCACCATGCAAATGTCAACAGAACAACTTGTTTAATGCATTCGGTACTAAACATGTAACCCGTCATCCAAAATTCTAAAATTGATTTTAAGCCAGTATAAAATATATGCACATGCCTCAACACCGATTGACTGGTCAAAATATTCAGAGGCTGAGGGTGCTCAATTACACTCGGGCACGAAGGCGTTTTCTCCTTGTATTAAAAGGGCACCTCTATGGCATGTATGAGGAATTTGTAAATTTCTATTGGAACATTTCAAGGGGCACCAGGGCAATGGTGCCCCCCAGTAATTGCTGCCATGAAGTACATGTATATTAATCTAACAACTTTGTAAGTTTCACACTGTGTACAGGAGTGTTGTTGCTTTTTGAGTTTTGTCACTGTTGTTGTTGTTTGTTGTGTCCCTTCTTGTTTGTTTATTTTGTTTTGTTTTTTTTCCCCTTTTTTTGATACCACTACCAACTTTCTGTGCATCCTTTGACATTCATGAAACTGAATTGTTACAGCACTGGTGGTAATCCTCGTTTGTAAAGAGCCCCAATATAGAACATGATGTATGTATCTAGGGGATCTGTTTGCATTTGTCTGTCTGCTACGTGATAACTTCATTTATACGCAGTAATCAGCACTGGCTATACAGCTTAAAATACAATCTGCCGATTAGGCCTATTAAATTGTTTGGCAAGTTTCTTGATAATCCACCCTCAGAGGCAATACATTCAGAAAGTTTCACAGTCTCCTTTTATCCCCCAAACAAACACTTAATTCAAGAAGATGCCTACCACAATACAAAACAAGAGGAGAAAGTTCTCAATTTCCAAACTGTGGGGGCGGCCTCTGAGGGGAATTTTGTTTTATGGGCAGTAGAGAGGGACAGGGAGGTCCATCAGTGATTTACAATGAGAATCAATCTGTTTGATAGGATGTCCTTTTTGATCAAGATGCAGCTCATTGATCTCTCTCTCTCACACACTCTAACACACACTGCCTGTCCACCCTGGGCCCAATTTCATAGAGCTGCACAGACAATTTTGCTAACCATTTTGTTTATGCTAAGTAAACATTAGCAGGATACCAGTCAAAGACAGTGCATATGGCATGGTACTTTGGATAGTAACCTTGTCCTGGTAAAGCATAAAGTTTGTTGTGCTTACACTGTACATGTAGCTACTTTTTGTGCATAAACAGATGAAACTGGGCCCTGGTTTAAACATGCATTTAGCAGGTACACATGCATGTACAGGATGTACTATAAGAGTCGTCTCTGGTGCAAACTATCATGGGACTCAACTCCAATCTATAAAGGCTTCATTTTGATAATTACATGTAAATTAAATTTAAAAAACAAGGGAACACATGTATCTTTTGGCAGCTATCTTATCTTTGTAGGATGTGTCCCAATGAATGGCTTGTTGGCTTTGGCAGTGGCTATGGCAGGAACACTGTAGAGTCCTATTCTTCAGCATTGCTGTTGCAGCCAAGGGCCACACAGCCAAAGTCACTTGACTTGGACACAGACTTAAAAGCTGAAATGCTTGACACCAATTTAAAAACAAGCCTACAAAATATATCATGTAGACTAGTTTGGTATCAGTCATTAAATCAGCCATTCATATACTCTTTTTTACTTTTTGTAAGTTTTTTAACAGAATTTAAAAACAACAATCGGGAGAAACATTTATAGCCTATTCAATTAATACAATTAAGTATGTTTATAACAAGTACTTGTACATACTTACATGTATGAATAAAGTAAATAATTTGTACAGTGCATTCCAAAAGATGATTGAAACCATTGGCTAAAGTTTTGTCACTTTAAAAATTCAAGAGAGAGTATTAATACATCAGTTTCAACTTGGCGGTTGTGTTTTGAAGTTTGCTTGTAGTGATTACATTTTACTTTCACAAGTTCCACCAGCCACTGGGGTAGTATCATCATTGCCTTTTCCTGCTGAGCAGGAAATCATTGGGTTGCTGAATATCCTGAATGGTTCCTGTCTGACTATGATTAACTGGTTTGACAAGCACTAGGGGACTGTGGAGGGTTGTCACTCCCACATGTGCTTGTCCAGTAGACAAGAATGCAAAAATATCAACAAGTGTGTTGCTATATAACCTAGTGTATGGCTTTGAAAATGTAGCCTACTAGAAATGGTAAGCTAAATTCGGGGCCCAGTTGCATGGAGCAGAAAATAATGATACAAACTAGTTTCTCCTGAGCAAAAACCTGCAAAGAACCAGCCACAGAAATTATGACAATTAGTTCATATATTTTGGCTGGTGAAGTTTTGTTGTAGCGATTTGCGTGTTGAAAATATTTATGCCAGAAACCCTCAATCCTCCAAAATTAACCAAATCTTGTGGTTGGTTTTGAAGGACTAAGGAAGGTTAAGGTTTCAAGCAGCTGTATAATCACAGGCCCTGTTTACAAACTTACAAGCTCAAAGATTTATAGTAAATACAAGATGGCTACACAGCAAACCCAGTAAGCTTTTCTTTTCTTTTTTGTAAATGCATAATACATGTATTTGGCGTACACCGCAAAACCAAATGTGTTGGCAAACCTATTTTCTGGGAAACCATGCTACATGTGTTAACTGGAGTAAAGGATTTAGCTGTGATTCAGTCAGTGGTTTGCATTGGGCAAACAACAACAGTAATTATTGTTTTCTTGACTTCTGATGACATGTGTGAATGAACTGTGACTGGGAAACGAATAAGCTGCATACCTTTGCTGCTTCCCTGATTTGTACCAACTGCACGTACACACACAGCGCCTAATGTGGGCTAAACACCAACAATCCATTAATGCATGGCATTATTGTTGAGCTGTGAAGCCAAGTGTACACATGTAAAGTACAGAATAATTGAGACTGTCGTTACCATACTATTAACAAATCTGCGTTCATCGAGTCATTTACGGTCAACAACACTAAATGCCAAACTTGTGCACTCATACTATCTGATCAAATGTAGTTCTAGCACACTGCAGTGGTATGCATGTCTTCGTGTAATAATTTATTTGTAAGCATTTCTTTGATTTTGCTAAAACCTATCCAAAAGTCTGCATTTTGTGACTTATTTTTGTAAGAATAAAGAAAAATCTTTTAAAAATCAGTTTTGAAGGCTCATTTTATAAAAAGTGGCATTTCCACTGCAGTTTCTAATTTAATTTTATTGATGAGTTAAAGCCATGTAAACCAGTAAACGTAAATTCACTGAATTCATTTTCTTAGTATAAAAATGTGTTACAGTGGATGTAAATGAACTTGCTGTTTTCTGGTTGAATTTGATCTCCAAATTTCAAGCCAGGTCACTTTAGGTAGCATTTCCAGTTAAAGAGCGCAAACATGAGACTTTGTTCGCCTGTCAAAAATTTATGATAAATTGATCCCCAATTGGCCTCGTCTCTTTCAAAACCAAGACATCCACCTGGGGTTGTCGTGTGTGCGATGGAATGATAGCCCTACAAAAGATTGTTGACTTAACCAGTCAGATAGGCTTTCAGAAGAATATTTCATGTAAACATGGGGAAGGATGAAGGTTGGGTTGGTTGGGTGATGAAGCTTAATATTCTACAGGAATCAAACCATGGGTGTTGGACACAATTCCAGATGTACACAGCACATGCTGGTGATAAAGTTTGGGCGTTTTTTTTTTGGTTTTTTTTTGGGGGGGGCCAGGTCTTGAACTTCGCTCTTGAAGGGGCAGAGCAATTTTCCTCTGGTAAGGGGCACTCTATGAGGAAAATGTAAATTTGTATTGGAACTTTGCAAAGGGTACCGCAGCAAAAAGCACAGGGCAACACGGCAATTGCTGTGGGTGTCGTGGGTTAATTCAAGGCCTGGGAGCCACAGTATACCGTCGCCAAAACACCATGGTATTCCGTATTATCCTGAACTTTTCCGATGGGGCTAAAAAAAAATTTTTTAAACCATGAGCATGTACATGTACATGTACATGTAGTCTCACTCAACAATTATTGATTGACTGACCTAAGGCCTTACAATCATAACTATTTAACAACAGAGGCTAGCGCTGAGCTTTCTATTTTAGTACTTAGCAACTAATAACGCTGTACAAATTTTCCCCCCATCACATAAATTACTGGCTGGCTCATAACAAAAAACAGAGAACACCAACAATGGATATTGCTCATCAGGAAAGCAATTAATCTTCAACTTACCTGGTTTGACCGTCTTCACATGGAGCGGGCTTTTGCCGATGTGCACCAGAAGAGCCTCAATATCCCAGAGTGTAAACCCGGGCAGCTTGTGCCCATTCACATCAACAACAATATCATCGGTGTGCAGCTTGCCCGTGCGCAGCAGGATTCTATCGCTGCGAATATCCGCGATGAAGGGGAACAGCCCGTTCTCCGCCCCACCCCTGATGGTGAAGTTGGGGCTGCCATCCTCCGTTGGAGACACCACGGTCTCGTGGACATATTGGCTCCAATGTTTGGGGGGCTTAGTACCCTTTTTGTTGTCCTTCGTCATTGTGTGTGACCGAGTGTTAAATTTTATTATGATGTCTCTACTGGATGTTCCCCCATTTGAAGAGCATCCCTACTGTCAGTATCCCGTTACCTTTTTCCTTGTCAGTTCACGTATCACCTTTCAATCCATCAACTGTGATTTACTGCAATGCTCCTTTATACGGAATATACCTAAAACAAAAGGATGAGACTAATTAATTAACATTCTTAATGTTGGCCATCATGTAAAACGGCTGCACTTAGCCTAATGGATTAACCTCATGTATTATCATGGTATGAGTTCTTCTTTCACCAATAAATGGAAGGTTAAAAAAATTCTTATGTTTTTGAAGAGAGGTTTTCATCTTTTTCCATCGTATAAAGACACTAGATACAATACAGCCCTGTACTGCACAACAGGAGTCCACTGCTGTGATGTAATTGCACTATTCAAGGTTGGACCATATTGCTAGAGAAAAAAAATTGTGAGAATAAAACCTTGAGAAAAATTCTCCTCGGGTCAACTTTTTTTTTCATTAAAAAAAAAAAGAACATGGTTCGATATCAGCTCCCTGAGGTATTGGAAATTGACCAACTAGATCCCTTGGCTTCACTTCCAAGTTCCAATACCGCGGGGAGAGCTCTATAATGTTGACTGTTAAGCTGTCCAACCCAAATAAACGGTTTTACATTTGTTTTACTATACCTCATACTTCTCTAGTTTGGCATCATTGTGCTCAGGAAAAAGCGAATTGACACAATACACATGTGCTGCTATCTTTAGCTAGAGAATGTTTGCGAGTTTGCTGTGTGACAGTTCAATGAGAGCTTCATACGGTGCATGCGTAGTAGACTATTGCACTATGTGATAGTCTACTACATGTACGTATGCATATTTAATAATCCGTCCATGACTGTTGCACAAAGAGTTTACCATGCATTCGATTTTAACCTACATGTGTAGGTGCATGATCAATGGCACTTGCGCTTGGTCATGAAAAATGGCATGTGATGGTAAATGGACCAGTGAGAGATCAGCTCTGGATCATGAATAATATGTATGAGTACAGAATATTTCAAGAGGACCACAAGAATAACATGTACTCAAACAAATTACACAAAGCGTTTAGACTGCTGTATACCAGTTCCAGTTTCCTTTGGACTTCGGTGTGAGCTTTTATTTTTGATATTTTTGTCTTACTGGGCTAAATATAAGATATAACTTGCCTAGAGAAATGATACTTCAGAAGTCTTTGCACTTTTTTAAAGGGCAACTACATGTTACTGAAATAATAGGTCATACTACCCTACTCCAACACTAGAACCTGTATTCCACTACCAAAAATCAATTCAATCAAAGCCTAAAATGTAAGATGATGTAGACTGTTTCCATAAACATACCTTGATTGAATCTCTCCTTAGAACTTTTAAAATTGTAATTTATTAGTAAGTAAATATTCCACTTCTTAAACTTGTGCACAATTTTTGTTTTGTAAAGCAACAGGAAAAATCTTGAAAATAATTACTTCAGAGTAATTATGTAGTATAATTCTGAAGGATGTTATTGTTAAAACTTGAATTTCGGCTGAAATGTTCCTTCTTAATATTTCTGGAGATTTTTTGATCAGAGGGAATTAAATTAACTTGTGTACAGTCATCCTTAAAAATAATAATAATAACATTTAACAACTACTATTTTGTAAAGATACGCTCGCTCTAATTTGTAAAACAAACTCAAGGTTCTAAACAATATAAATGATTCAGAAGAAAAACACAAAGTTATGTACAACAAAATGTTTGTACATATCTACACTACAATTAAATTCTACTTCTACTTCCTACATGTACTTCCTACTTTGCAATTCTCGGCAGGATCCATAAGTCAGGAATAAAATGCCAAGGAGCCCATTACAGTAAAGACAGTGTCTTGCTCAAGGACACAAATGACAAAAGCCGGGACTGAGGTTCGAACCCACATTGAATGTAAGGACACAGCCACCACAACTTGAATTCGGTGCGCTAGAGTATACAGCTAGACTGCTCAGCCATCCCGACATGCTACAGAACAAATGATTGAGTGTATAGTGCACAGGTAGTCACCGTGCAATATAAAGAATACTGACATATGTTAAAAAGTGACAGGGTTGTTACAACTACATGTTCTAATTAATTAAAGTAGAGCAAAGAATGAAAGAAGAAGTGGGATGTTTTTCCATTTAAAAAAAAATAATCTCAAATTGCCTGTGGCTAAAACAAATCCAATCTCACATGACATGCATAACATTTACATTTCAAAATTCAAGTGCCTACCAAGTGCCAGTACAGTGAGAAATTATTAAAAACCCAGCCACCTCTACCTGCCATCAAAATGATCAAAATTCAATTGCATTTTGTTTGTTTGATTCTGTTGAGTTTTTGACAATCAACAATGACTGACAGGGTTTGCACAAAACTTTTTATAAGGCCCTACTCACAATACTTACATTGAACAAATATCACCTTTTTACGAACTTAACCTGATTCACGTTAACTTCTTAATATCCGAGGAAAATCCACAGAATCTAAACCTCCCTCTGAACGTTTTTATAAAAACAGTCTGGACGACGAGGAGAGAACGAGTACAGTTCGGTTGTCAGGTCTGTTTTCACGTACGCTTGATCCAGAAAGCTTATTTTGTTTGTACACATTTTTATACAGGGGGCACATAATCGTTCACACACCACGCAGGAAATTCACCATTGCTCCAAGGTTTCAGACCTCATACTTTCTACATGACAAGTTTGCAGTATTACCGCATATTTATACTTACCTGTCATACGGTTAGTTCATTTCAGCTGTTTTCCAGTGAGTCATTCACAGTAGAGTAGGGTGTTCCTCGTTCAAAAATATTCCGTTTAAAAACATACAGCATTAAAAAAATAATGATCGATTGACCATCGCTGGTTCCGATAATTACTCCTAATTCGCCATCAATACCATAATGGTAATTCCGGGTACCAAGGATCATGGCAGTGGTTTATGATGGTACTCTGCGTAGACCATGAGCTCAAAACGGTGTGTCAGGTAACCAGTTTTCAAACGAGTGTGCGTGTGGGTGTAAAAATGAACAAGAAAGACTTTACTAGTCTAAATACAGACCAACTTCATTTTTGTCGGCGGCGCGGCTTCCGTGGGTTTTAAAAAATGAAAAAAAAATATGGAGATTAAATCCAAACAAATAATCTCACCTAGAAGAAAATTATTTCATGTTTTTATTATGGACTTGTCATGTCCATTGTGCAAACAAGTTGCCCAGCATGCTAGTAATAATGGTAAACCCAAAAATATCATTTCGCCGAGAGAGGGCAGTATTAACGATGAAAATGTTACAATTTTTAAAAAGGTGTTTTTTTGTGGGTTCACCCCACTGATCTCTATTATACTGTCAGTATAATAGAGATCAGTGCATAGGCGGGGCAAGGATGTTTACCAGGAGGGGTCTAAAAACAGCAGAAACGAAAAAAAGTATCTGGCGGGTCGCGATGGGTATGGTCTAGGCCTGGTAACACATCACTAAGAGAGAGAAATAAAGTCATAGAGATAGTTATGAATTAAATTTAATATGTATTATGAATTACTCATTACGCGGCGTAATGTCATAATTAAAATATGACTTGTGCCAATTATACTGCCGCAAGGTAGGTATCTCATATTGAAGTCACAATTATGACTTGTACTCGGTCATAATTTTGAGATGTAAGGGGTCACAATTACGACTCTCGTTTTCTTTCTCTCTCGATGTCCCTTTTTTAAAACTTCCGTTAATTTTAACCAATTAATAGAAACGGTGGGATGACGTAACGCCTGTCCCGTTGTGAGAATTTAACTTTAGCAAGGTTCGAGATGATAGTTTACGCTTAAATGTTTTCATTATTTTGTACAACTTGTTACTCATCCATTTCCAAGTTACTTCAATTTGTTTTGGCATAACAAAAATACGCCACACGGTTCGAATCGCAACTTCATTTTGACAGGGATCGCAGACCTATTAAAAAATTGTATTGGACACTATAATAATGAGTGACAGAGAAGACCGTGGCGTGCAATTGATGAGCAAGTTATGCCGAACTGACGAACCCGCACAGAACCCGCCGCGCCGCCCTCCCCCTCGAAGGGGTAAAAGTTTAGGCTGCGTCGTGATTTTTCGACAGGCACAATTTAGAACAAACTGCAATATGAATGCAGAAATAAGGACACTTCGGATCCGCTTGTGTGATGGGACTCTTCTAAAATGACGGTAATTCCCCCCCCCCGCCCCCTAAATGTGGGCCTAAGTGTTGTATCTTTACTCTCAGAGCATTGTCTATAACTGTGTCTAAATTACCCCTGCCCGTGACCATCTCAACACGGCCTTATGGCGCACAACGTCACTTGCGCATTATAATGGCGAAGAAGTTGGCGACCGAACTGGTGACCAATCCACTAGGCCAGATACTCCTCGCAGTGTGATGACCAAGTGCGAAAAGCCGTCATTAATTTTGAAGGCCCTCAAAAATATCTGGAAATGACAGGTTTGGGGTTAATATACGTTCAGGGAGTGTTGACATACGGTCCCATATTGTAGGCCTATCTTCGGGTATTTTGGGTTGGCTAGGCCCTGAAAAATTTGTCCTATCTGTAGGACCCCCTTCTCAAGATGTCCGTTAGGAAATCGATTTCCCTTCTTCCTTGTGACAGACCGTAGCTGGGAACCCCCTGGACTCCTTTTATAGAAAATATAAAAAAAATCTTAATTTAATATTTCACTGCATATTTTTTGTGTCCTATGTTAAAAGACTGAGAGCCATCTTACTACTATTTTTGAGTATTTTTGAATATTATTAACTTTCGATAAGGACTTCCCATTGTAGCTCCCCAACCTCTCCATCCCAAACACATTGCGCTTGCTAGAACAGAGAGGGCGCTAGTTCAAAATAACAGCAACAAATCGTGCGCGATACATAATCACTGCGATCTCTATATCAGTGTACATAACTCGTCTGTTTTGACCGCATTCAAACATGGCTTCCCTGAAGGATATTTGTGATGGACTTCCAGTGGATCCTCTGCCTGCAGCCAAACCGAGAGATGCTAACACGGCACATGCACCAACTAGGGTGCCCAACCTCACACCGGAGGAAGAGAGGGTGAGTGATGATTGGAAGAAAGTCAGCGACAGTCACAGTGTAAATCATTTATTGGTTGACGGGTTATGCAATGGCAACGTGGCAACCTGTGTTGATTGGTGGATTCCGGGGGCGTGGTGTGGGTGTTCCTGTGTTTTGTTTGCGATTGTCTACACGTGACAATCACCTTTGAACCGCTTTTCAGGACATGAAGACCAATATTTCGGATTTCATACTATAGATGTCAATTCTGCATCGGGGACAAGGAATACTTGCTGGGCAGTCAGAATCTGACTGGTTGGCTCAGTGGTTTCTTCCCTCCTTTCACTTCGTTAGCCTTTTGTCAAGGCCTTCGTGGCTTGGACAGCTTCGTAGAGCCGCGATCCCAAGCGACTGAAAGGGGAGACCACGCAAGCGAGTGGCGAAGCCACGAGGGCCTTTTTCAACTTGTTTGCGGTTTCTAATGTT
>CM021527.1:9112821-9128977 GCA_010994315.2 Pisaster ochraceus
AAAAAAAAAAAAGATAAATAAATTAATTACAATGGGAATTGTTAATGAAGCTTTTATGTATTAAATATTGCCCCTTAGCAAATTGATCCATGTTATTTGGTTTTACCCATACACCGATGTGTATGGAGCACTGTACACTCAGTGACTTTCCTGAGTTCTGTGAAAAAGAAAATCCACAGGCGTATTACTCTAGAGCAGAATTTACACCACTTGACCATCGAGATTGCCTGGCAGCTCCAGGCAGTTCGAATGTTATATTTTAGCAATTTAGTAGATGTTTAATCTACCAAAGTTATCTGCTTAGTAATGAAGCAATGGGGCACCATTCACAACAATGTGAATCACAGTGCTCTTTTACGTGTTGGCCAGCTTTTGCTAAGCAAGAAAGTATCATACTTCTTTGCTTAGCCCAATTTGATGCTTGCCAGCTTTATGACATTGGGTCTAGACACAGAGGTAGAGAAACGGGTTCTTGGTTCTACTGCAGCAAAATATAAACTTTGGTTTGATTTCAGGAAGCACCAAGATTCATCTTAAGATGAGTTGTCAGTATTGCAACTTAATGATTTGTATTGTGACATCATTCTTTGAGTAGCAATTAAGATAGATACAAGGTTAAGATCAGCCTTGGCTCTTTGTGAAATGGGATACACTGGGTTCATTATACAAAGGAGAAGAACAATTCTGAGATTTAAAATATGTGCACTTTTTTTCAGAATCTCATTAATTTGGTGATAATTTTTTTTAAAACACAGCTTGCGTCGTCAGATTGCTGCTATCAATAAGTTGGCTGATCGAGGCTTGTACTTCTTTGACTATGGGAATGCCTTCCTACTGGAGGCCAGTCGAGCAGGTTGGTTCTAGGGAGTTTTTAGTATTTCTTGGTCTGAAAAGTTTGAAATTAGCATGTTAAAAAAAAACACCATTGATTAAAAATTTGATTGAGTTTTTTTTTTCGCCTATTTTGAATTTTCTCCATGCATTTAACGACACATCTTTAACACTCTTTGGGAAAAAAAAACCTAAAAACCAAAATGGACATTTTGTTGAAAAAGAAAAAAAAAAACATACAAATTGACCCAATGTCAAACAAACATTTGCCATGGTAGCATCTAACCCCAATAATATCTCTTTATTTACAATATGAACCTCAATGAATATTTGGAAAAGTCAGAAAATTTGATGGTGATCACGTGCAGTGTTAAAAAGTTACTTGCAAAAATATGGTGGGGGGAAATGCATGCAAGAAGTTTGTGACTGCAGCTCTAGTCCACGTGCAAGCTTTGGTCTCAGGTCCAATGCTTTGATGTTTAGTTGAAACAAGGTATCATTTTGGCAATAGTGATCAATGATGAGAGAATTGTTTTCTTGGTAGGTGCTGATGTGATGAAGGAAGGAGATCAGACTGGGAACCGGTTCAGATATCCGTCATATGTCCAGGATATCATGGGGTAAGAGATTAGTCTTAAATAAGCTGGATGGAAAGAATTAGTCACTTTAACCTTGTGTAGATTTATCATGGGGGGAAGATTTAGAAGTAACAGGTCTTAGAAGTTTCATTTCATTGCTATGACAATAATACAGGGCATTATATATCTCTCTAAATAGAATACAGCACCTCACAATGAACAACAGAATTAAACAAAAGAAAATACAATAAAACAAACAGATCATAAAGCTGGGAAATTGGCCAGTTTTGAGTTGGTGCTCAAAGGCTGCAGTAGATGCTGCTTCCCTGATAGCACACGGCAGCTTGTTCCACAATTTAGGGGCAACAGCAAAGAATGAACTGCCCCCAGCCTTCCTTTTGGAGCACGGAACAATCAGCTGGATGACATCAGAAGAGGAAACCCCCCCCCCCCGCTTTAGTTTTCTATTGTTTCTTACCAATTCTCTGGACGAGAAGATTATTTAAACAAACAAGTGACCCGACTGTTGTCTTTATCTCTGCAGTGATATATTTTCTCTTGGCTTTGGTCCCTTCCGATGGGTGTGTACATCGGCTGACCCAAATGACCTGGCTACAACAGATGAGATTGCCACAACCGTCCTTGAGGACTTCATCAATCAAGGAGGTAGGGAGGGGGGTCATGTTTTAAAATTATTTTATTAATAGAAAATCAACCAACAAAAGGTCAAAGGGCCATAGGAGTTCAGGGCAAAAAGGTTAACTACAGGGGGCGTAGACTAGTTTCATTTCATTTCATTTTAAAAATCTGTAGGCACTGAGAATGTAAAACTTAAATCAACTTTCTCTCTGATGCAAGAGTTCCAGTCGCCTAAATTAATTTAGCGAGATCTTCTTGGGACTTATCTTTACTAAGATGACATTTACCACATGGTTTGAATGGACTGGAATTGATTGATGACTTGATTTGAGTTGGCTTCTGGATTTAAACGTCTTGATTTGTTAAAACACTGATTGATTATTACCTGCATTTCTTATTTTCGTTTTTCCAGTTCCTGATACAACCAAACAACAATACGAAGACAACATTCGCTGGATAAAAGAAGCTAATAAGCACAAGCTGGTAATACACACAAATCTACTCGATAGTCATCTTAAAAGACAAAAAGGGAGACTGCCAACATAAGGCTAGATAGCTCAGTTGGTAGAGCGCCGTTGTGGCAGGAGATTCTGTCCCCCCATACGGCAAATTGTGTACAATCTTCTCCTGATAGCGCCCTCTTTTGAATCAACCTCCTTCAGCCCATGTTGATTTCCCATATGGGGGACAGAATCTCCGGTGGGCAGATTTCCCCTTTGATGGTCGTTGGTTCAACCGCTCAAGTCAATTTTTGTTTGTTCACACCAAATTATTTAAGAAGCCACTGTTATTATTATATTTAGTAATAATTTTGATGCACCACGAGTGTCAAACTTGATAGACACCGGCACATATAAATGTCCATTATTGTTATTATGGGGAACCTGACTATCTCATCCCTGGTACCCATATAGGTGGTTGGTTCCCAAGCACGCATCCTATACTCCGATCAGCGTGGTCGTATGGCCATCGCAGCAGCTTTCAACCAAGCGGTCAATGATGGCAAACTGCACGGCCCGGTGAACATCAGCAGAGACCACCACGATGTCAGCGGGACAGACAGTCCATTCAGAGAGACTTCCAATATCTACGATGGGTCTGCCTTTTGTGCAGGTAAAATGAGTACATTATTTCATTGCGTCAGTGCCACAAACTTTGTATCTTGATTTTTCAAAAACAGTGTATCTCGCTTGTGCATTTTAAGTGAGATGCAATGTTTTGACAATTTCGAACTGGCGCATAACTTTAGTGCTATTTTAGGAGAACAGTTTTTGCACTGACACAATGCGTTATGCAAGCTTCAAATGATTGGAGACTGTTGAGGTGGTAGGTGCCCATGGACTCAAACTGGTTCTCTAAGCATATATACAAACGGCAATCAAGCCCATTTAAACCTCGCTATCTGCCGCCACCTAGTGTTGCCAAGTCTTTCATTGGGTCAAACCTCACAACCAAAGACAAGGGTAATTATTTGTTGGGTTTAGTAAAATCATGTATAAAACCAGTGGTTATGCCCCCGGCTACTATAGCTCATCACAATTCCAATCTCACTACTATGGGCAGCACGCCGTATTGATACCTCTAGTCACAAACCCCTGGAAAGCAAGTACTGAAAACATCACTGATTGGCTGACCGAAAATGACTGCTCTGCCTGCATGCGCTTGTTAACAACTTTCGAGTGCTTGTAGGGTGCTTGTAAGTACTTTGACGCAATCAACTTGACATGGATTATGTTTTTGCACTGTCATCCTATAGGGACCAATTGCTATATAACTTGCGTCTTTTGACAGCTCGCTGTGTTTACATGGTTTATGTCTCTAACACAGAATGGACCAACCACAAGACTAATTAACATATCCAATATAGTTGGATATTTCAAAGTCAAATAGCCAGGGGTTATGACCGAGCAAGGCATTCTGGGAAAAGTGGCTACTGGGAATGCAGTTGTCACATTTCCTTTTGGAAGAGACAGAAAACCCAAAACAAAACATGTTGGACTTTTCCTTAGTGCTCCACTAAATGTAATGTGTGTGCACGAACACTACAGCTGTGGTGCACTGTAACAAATGACCACTGCTGTGAACAAAGACTGCACAATTTGTGCATTTTTCTTGATCTAATTCATTTAAACCAGTGTTTTTATTATATAAACACTTTCTGCTTTATTTCCTTGACAGACATGGCGGTCCAGAACGTGATCGGAGACTCATTCCGTGGTGCCACGTGGGTGGCTCTACACAATGGGGGAGGTGTGGGATGGGGTGAGGTGGTCAACGGAGGGTTTGGCCTGATGCTGGATGGATCAGAGAGGGCTGGAGAGCGAGCTAAAGCCATGCTTGCCTGGGATGTCAGTAATGGGGTAAGTGGGGCTGTAGTTTTATTGGACGGTTGTAAGTTTGGAAGTGCCGGCATAGGGTGGGCAAGGTGAATTGACAGTTTGGGCTGAGTTTAGAGAAGGCTAGTGGAGAGAGGGGCCATGGCTCCCTGGGATATCAGTAATTGGTGATGTGAGATATCGTTTTATTATGGATTGGTTTATTAGTGTCACTGGGAGGAATGAGGCAAGTGATCAATTTAGCGACGGGCAAAGATGATAAATCTGCATGGAGCCAGCCAAATTACTTTATTTCATTCAATTAATCCATGAATTTCAGCAGGACGCTAACAAACCAGCTTCTGTTTGTTTGCAGCATGAACCATGTTCCTGGTTTGTTATCAGGTGTTTTCTGCTATATGTACTGAAGGTTCTTTTGACAGATAGCCCTTTCGGCTTCAAAAAGGAAAGAATATTTCCTCACCTCTAGCATTTCATTTAGTGGCAATGTTGAGAGTCTTTTATTCTTCTAAAAACTAAATCCTCAAAGATTTTCACAATCCAGCCCAAGAGGAGACTGCTATACCCATTTTTCAGGATTCGTTTGTCTTCTTTTTGCAAACCCAACCCCTGATTAACACTCTGCTCTGCTCTTTCCTTGTACTTTATATCTAAGGTGGCACGTCGGAGCTGGTCAGGCAACACTAAAGCCCAGGAGACCATCTGCAGAGCCATGCAGGGCAACAATAAACTCAAGGTGACACTGCCGCACAATGTCCAGTCTGATGTACTGGACAGAGCCTTCCGAGACTAACCAGGCTCCGAGACACCAGCCTCCGAGACACCAGCCTCCTCTGCATCCATCCCCATCTACATCAGCGCCAAAACTAGGGTAACATTTTATGGGGACACTAGGGGGGTGCAGGGCTTGAACTTTACACTGGGCCCGAGGCCAGCAGTTTTGCTGTTTGGCCAGTAATTGACCGGACGCGTCTGGCGGTCTTGTGTTTTTTTAATTGAATATTAATGACGAATGATACCTCATCACTGTGTAACATCATGAACAAAAAGTAATATGTTCAAATGTTTTCCTCCCACATCTAAAACTGAAACTTCCTTCCTTGTCTTCTCTTCATGGGGCTCCTGGCTAGTGCAGTGATTAAGTTCACTTTTCTTACAGTCCATGGCTTCACAACCAGAACTGAAAAGTGACTAAATGACTAAATATCTATCAGCAGAGTCTTTTATTAAAAGGCTAAATTGACAACAAAACACACTCAAATAAAATCTGAAAAAGATAAATTGATATCATAGGCATGTTGGCCCTTCGGAAAAAAGACGGGAAATTTTAATTGAGTACAGTTGAGTACAATTGAGTTTTTTTTCTGAGGGCTAAAAAATCAGAAAGCAGATTAAAGTTGGGGGGGGGAAGCAAGAACAGAAAATTGTTAATCATATTTTCATTTTTGGATATCCAGACTATGGGGCTGGAGGTGCCTAATCCACAGTTTCTCCCTACTCAGACGAACAGTCTCTGTGGTTAAGGCTAAATGTATTTGGAGGAGTAAGCTTTTGCCAGTTTAGTAAAATAGTTTATGAAGTTCATTAAGTTTGGTTTGGGACCGGTGACATTATTCTTTGTATCTTTCAAACTTCGGTGATAATGAAAGTTAAATGGTTTACTAAGTAGTTTTAATTTAAACGAAACGTCTTTGTATTCTGCACTGAAATCTTTAAAACAAAAACAGAGGTAGAGATATTAGAAGTTAACTTTTGACAATATTATTTTTCTTAATGAACATTCTGGGTTTAGGTTTATGGTTTAGGAGTATGAATTCAATTTTGTTACTGATGTTTTCAAGATTTCAAATTTACAGTAACGTCCCCGTAAAATCAATCAGGGAGCAATGTAAGCACCAATGCCTATAATACAAATATTGGATGCACACGAGTTACTGTAGTAGAATAAAATCATGAAATGAAATCAGGACTATTCCAGGAAATGGAAAAGCCAGATTTCACAAAATAAAAGTGACTAAATTCTGTGCAGACAATGTGCAAATGAAATGCATTTGATATTTGTTTTACATAACTCACACATAGATCCTTGTCACACAACAAACACAGAATAGGCACGGAAACTTGTCCACCCCACACTCTGAAAATTCTAAATTCCCTTCTAAAAAACACGGACGACAAGTACACCAACCTTGTCCCCGTGATACCACCTTTTTTTTGTGGAACGAACGGGCGGGAGTGATTACTTTGCAACTGACGCTGTGAAGCGTTGCTGCGAAGTGTCCCGAGTGTCCTATATTTATAAATGTTTTTGCGTCACACGTCGCAGCAGTAAGCACATAGCAAAATAAAGTATGACACGTGTCACATTTTCCACCAATCAAGTGACAAGGATCTATCTGTGAGGTATATAAAAAACGTTGTAAGGTTCGTGCGGCAAAGTCTAGCTGCATTTTGTTTTGGTTATTTTTTCAGATTTTCTCAAAGCCTTTTATTTTGTTTTATTTTATTGACTCTTTCTCACAAGCTGTAAATTCTTCTGATATAGCTTTGAAAGGAAAAATACTGCCTGACTTTGGTTGCTTGAGTCTTGGGTTCGAATCCCACCTGAGTAGTCAGTGAATGATTTTTTTCCATAGGCAGGATTTAGAAAGCACTGAGAATATCACACTAGTGCGAGTGGAGTATGGAAAAATGATCGTGCTTCTGCGTCTCATATCCAACGAGGCTGAAGGCTGAGTAGGACAGACCGCTATAGTTTCCGTATTCCCACGAGCGTGCGTGTGGCAACAAACTTATCTTCAAGCAAACTTGACGCGCAGATTAACGCAATACATGGTGTTGGAAAAGCTGTACATACGTGGAATAAAAACAACGCAATACACAGGGTGTGATATGGGCAGTGTGATATTGCTTTATATCACACCTCTTGTTGCTATGGGTCGACCAATCAGAATCTAAGATTCATGTTTGCTTGAAGATAAACAGTGCCTTGCCAAACATCGGCGTAGTAATAACGTTAAAATAATATTGATAGCTTTTGTGAAAATTATTTTAGACTTTCACAACTGTGTGCTTCAGGCTCTTATGTTCTGTAATTGCATGAGATTAAAAATCTATTTTACAAGTCAAGAATGAGTTGCCTGATTTTACTGATTGATCAGTTGTCAAGAATAGAAGTATAAAATGACGTCATGTTTACCAGAAAGACTTTTTTAAGGAAATGAAACGCTGCTTTCTGGGAAATTGTAATTGTTGAAGATTCAGGGGTTGGTGGAGGGGGGGGGGGCTGGGAAGGAGTTTGGAGAAATGAGATGGAGCGGTAAAAAAAAGCTACACAGAATTCGCACAAAAAACACTTTTCAAGTGTATTTATTAGTGGTTATCGTAAGGAAAGCAATTACAGATCAAACACCAAATAGTTTTAGAAATGTGTACAGCCACCAAGCTATTTTGCCCTCACAGCACTCACCAACCCCCATCTAAAAAAATGATACTAATAAAAGAATTGAGAAAACAAAAACATTTAAAAAAGGCCTCTAATATAAAGAAATATTGTTTAAAAAAGAAAGCTTTGAAAAAGACTATTGCGAACCTTTTTGTAAATAATGTTTTTTTGAAGCTAAATAAAACAAAATCCTGTTAAATTCCAAAAGCAAAAAAATTTATTGCAGAGAGAATACAATTATATGTGCAGGTCAAAACAAGAACAGTTCTACATATTGCATTTGAACCGCTTTTAGCATCGCAGTCAATTTCTGGATTAACGCCAAATATCTGTGCTAGCAGGATGCACATTCTTTTGTTTTACTGGAGAAGTGGATACAGAAACACCTGTTCCATCTACAAAATTTTTAATAAAAAGACAGTTCCCGATAGGCGCCATCTTCAGAGCCGCCAACTCTCCCTGATTCTGCAGAAAGTTCCCCCACCGATTATCAACCAATCATTCCACGATCTGATGAACAAATTTGAAAAACTCCCTGTGGAAACTTTTTCCCTATCTCATTGAATGTAGCTCTAAATTTCTCCCTGATTGATGTACAAAATCTCCCTGATTGAAAGATGCAAATGTTAGCAGCTCTGCATCTTTACCTGGGTTTTAGTTTTCACACTGGCCTTTGAAAACCTTTTTCAGAGATTTTTCGGTGCTGCAGCTTATTTTCTACGCGGCTTATAGTCTGAAAATTGCTTACAAAACACACAAAATTATCGCTTACCAGGGAAAAACACTAACATAAGTGTGGCATTTTCTGGTGCCATGGCATTGTTTTTCACTTAAATCAACCAATTCGATGCTCTGAAGTTTACTGTATAAACAGCTAGCAAGAAAAACGGATGCTAAGCCTGTTCCTTTGCTAGGCAAACAATTTTAGAGAACCAGTTATGATTGTACATGCATTCAGGCCGGTAAGCTGATTCGCTAATCTGTCAATGATTAACAAGATCTAAAATCATTTTAAAAGGCTGAAGATGAAACGACATCATCGATGCATTTAAAGACCTAAGTTTTCTTCCCCGCAAGAATTCTGTTTGGACATTTCCAGGAATGAAATGCCAAATTACAATTTCCTAAATATATCCGTTTATTAACAAATTTGAAATTACACAAATTTCCACAATTTTATTTAAACACCACCCTTTTCAAACCATTCTACTTTCTGAAACAAGAAAAAATATTAATGGATTAGCTTTAATACTGATGAGTACTTTGATCACTTTTTTCAAAAACTTACAAACATTCACAACAAAACCCAATCATTGTGTTTTACAGTTAACATCTTAATTCTAAAACAATCAAACATCTTGGAAGGGAATTAGCTTCAAACAATAATTTTTTACTTTCTCTAAATTAACAAGTGCTGTAGCTTGCCCTTTCAGCCTTACAAAACTAAATTCTTTTGTCAAACCAGTGTATTATTATGCAATAAAAGATACTCCATTTTTTCACATTTTGAAATAATTTGACTTCCATGGGTTATACCTATACCACTTCCATGAATAAAAAAAGTATATCAAAAAAAGAGAGAATGGCGCGAAGAATTGTTCTCTTGAAAAAAAAAAAACGTAAATAAACAAACCATGGGAAACCGCGAAGAGACCTTCACGGAGTATGCTTTGAAAAATATAAGAAAAATACAAAGTGTTTTCCTAATAAAAAAAATACAGGATTACAGATTTTGAAAAAATAAAAACCTACTTTGTAAAGACATTTATTGCACGACTTTGGTGTTGCTGAAAGTTCCAAATAACCATGCATTTATAGAGGATTACAGATTTGAAAAAATAAAACCTACTTTGTAAAGCCGTTTATTGCACGACTTTGGTGTTGCTGAAGGTTCCAATTAACCATGCATTTATTCCAGATAGATAAAAACCAGAACAAAATAAAGGTTTCCCTCATTGTTTGCCCAATCGATAAGATCCTGACAAAGACCCTTGAGATCTAAGTCTACGGGACGTAGCCCGACTCGAGGAGTTACCGGCACAAAGGATAATGTGATTTTTCTTTTGACTGCGGTGATAAAATTAAATACAAACGACGATCTTATAGAGTGATATGCTCCACAAATAAAGGCGATCATGGAGCTTGCTCTAAAATATAAATCACGTAAACAACTCATCTCCCATAGTCGTGTTGTTAATTACAGCATTGTCTCTTTGCAATTAAAAAGCCAGATTTCATCACAACCTACTTTATGGTTGCAAATTTGAACAAATCTTTTGTAATGTTAAAACAAAAATCCTATCTTTCATATTTTGTTTGAATATTCCTTTATTTTTGACAGTAATCCTTTTATAAGGTTTGACGATGAAGTCTTACATGCGACCTTACATTTTTCTCCTTTCAAAAATTGTAATACTTTTATTTATTATTATTATTTTTTTTACAACTTTCATTTCAGTTATTCATTGATTTTTCAATCCAGTTTACAGATTTCTGATGTTTTCTTGAATTTCTCTGTACATCCAGATGTTGGATGCTGGCACGAGTAAGCAAAAAGTACTCAATTAAAAGAGGGCTTCCCCCTTCAGGCTGTAGGCGTGAACCAAGGGCGCCCTCTTCTAATCCTCTTCAGCACTCTTAGTGTTTGGCCATTCGTTTGCGCTTGGGCTTGGGCCCATCGCTTCCTGAGCCCAAGACACTAGCTGTCGGCGAGCGAACGCTGATGTCTTTCAGATGCTCAGTATGATAGTGATCCATGTAGGGCTTCACCACTTTCCATACCTAGAAGTACACAAACGGATGATGCATTGATCAATCATGGTGTGGGGGAGGCGGTGTTATTTGGTGAGCATTTTATCATAAATTTTATCTAGTTGCCAGTTCATTATTGGATTCAATTAAAATTGTATGTAGTTGCCAGTTCAGTATTGGATTCAATTAAAATGTTATCTAGTTGCCAGTTCAGTATTGGGTTCAATTCAAATTTTATCTAGTTGCCAGTTCAGTATTGGATTCAATTCAAATTTTGTCTAGTTGCCAGTTCAGTATTGGATTCAATTCAAAACTGCTCCTTCACAAAGCCATCAATGAACTTGTTGCCCAATACATCACTGATCTCGTACCCCAAAGTCATTTTCTAGCAACCCCTGCCTTCTCTTAAAGATAAGTGTACTGGACAGCACACCGGACCAACCACTTTAGGTACCGATTGAAGGGCCAACTTAGCAATAACGGTTTAGTGTTTTAAGCAGGGTACAAGTTTCAAGACCGGGACTCGTACCCACACTCAGTTTGAGTCCTGTGCAGTCAACTGCTCGGCCACAACATGCCACAAAGCCTTTGGACATCATTTTTATGGATATCAAACGACGCTATATATATATAGTTTTGATTGATTGATTGCTTGCTTGCTTGAGTGACAGATTCATTGATTGACTGACTGATTAAACTTCAAATTGAACACATCCAAAGTCAACATCATGTATATGTTTTACAAACTGAAAATGTTTTTGTCCGTTTCACATATGGAAAATGTACAACCTAACACAGGAGCAGAGAGTGGAGGGTGTTTACTAAATATACTGAGTAAAATGACAGCTGCTTTTTCAGAGAGGTGGTTTTTGTGTACCTTTTCTTCCTGCAGTAGCTTTGTTGCAGCCTCAATGTCAGGAGCAATATAGCGATCCTTATCCCATGGTCTGGGGAAAAAAAACCCAATTAAAACAATTAAAATTAAATTTATATTCTATATATAAATTTGTTTGATTTCTCCGGCAGATAAAACTAAGTACAATAAAAATACAAATTAAATGAAAGCAATTACAATACAGAGGAAGGAAAGAAGACCAGCTGGAGCCCGGAAGATTGCATAAAAAAAAGTTCCTGGCTAAAAGATCTTCTCCAGCTGGTTTTAAAAAAAGAATATAAATCAATTGAAAAATATTAACTATCTAACTTTTGTTTACAAATACTCATTACACACACAAGATCATTCAAAAGATCGATAATACCTTAATAATAAAAATGGGATGATTAGGCAGTACATTGATCAAAACATGAAAAACAAGTGAGTTACAAAAATAGAAAAGTCAATCCAAACAAGCTTTAGCCATAGAATCAGATGCTGATTGGTTACCAGCTGAAACCCTCTTCCTATTGGTCATAAAAGGAACCAATCAGAACTAACTACCACTGAGCCCTGATTGGTCAAACTACCAGCATCTGATTGGTTTGACAGAGCTTAAGCTTGGATCCCTGATTGGACACGAAATTGTCAGTTGGTTGTTATGTGTTAAATGTTCTCCATAAGAACTGTGCAGAGCATCAATGAAGGTAAAAATACCCGAACCTGATTGGTTGACAGATCTGAGTGTGGATCCTTGTTTTGTCACAAAATTCCCAAAGGGTCTTAAATACTCTCATTAAGAACAGAAAAATAGGATAAGACTGATTGGACATGCGTCATTAAATTCAAGAAACTGCACTTAATTTTTGGATAGAAAAAGTCCTAGGTATTGTGTCGATTCCTTTGAACTGCATGCGTGGACTCATGACTTGTATACAAGCGGTACATACATGTATGTAGTGATAGTAATTCAGGAGGCTAATTATCCTTATTCGCGGCTGAGAAGCTGATTTACTGGAGGACGTGGCTCCAATGTGTTCGAGTCCCAGGCATGCAAGGCCACATCAACCCGGTGTTAGATATTTCCGAAAAGAGGAAAACTAGAGGATCTGGAGAGAAACCCTCGAGGCATGAGAGAGAGCCAAGGCACAACTTACTCACATAATGGCCTAAAGCCTGATTCATACTTCCTGCGAATGCGAATGCGAAGCGAATTCGTCATAACAATTCTGTTTTCACTACGAACTTGGGAATTGTGCGTTGTGAATTTGTGATGCATTCTCATTCACAGGGAGCATGAAGTGGGCTTTAGCCAGGACTCTAGACATGCAGGGTCACAGTGGTGAGAGGCACTGTGACCTCTAGACATGCAGGGTCACAGTGGTGAGAGGCGAGTGCTTTCACACTAGCTACCCATGCCACCCCATTGTATTGAAACTTATTAGCAAATGAATCAATGTGGAGCCACTACAGATACCAGTTACTGTATAAAACAGAGAAATAAACAACAAACTTACGCAACAACTTCTCGGACCAGTTTGTAGACTTCCTCCAGAGGAGCAGTCGTCTTCAATGGGCGGAGAAACTCAATACCCTGGCATGCTGCCAACAACTCTATAGCTAGAACTAGACGTGACAACAATATTTTTCAAAAGATGAATAACACTAGACAAAATGGGAGCTGGTTGAGAGATGGAAGGGTGTGGGCCCCGGAGATCATCCAGGGTTCTTTCATGATCTCACAATGACCTCTAAAACTTGTTGCTGTTAAATGTGATAAAACTCTGTACCTCGTTCACTTCATACAGCATGGTTGCAATGTCAATCCGATGGGAAAATATCCAGTTGTCAACTTCTTTTATTTTCTTTTGCTAAGAATTTCAAGGTGGGTCAGTAAGATTTGAAGTGGGACTGTCGCTATGATTATGGCGGGCCTGAGGTTACACATGGAATTATGATCTGGCCATCACATCACAATTGGTACCATCATTATTACATTGTGATGTGACGGCCACTGTGGGCACATGCATGCAGTAGCTGGGTTAGAGTTCATAATTGGAAGTACAGCCACAAGCCTGCTATGATCATGACGACAGTCCCCTTTTACTAGGATATGAAAGTGCACCATACCAATCGATTCGACTTTATCATACAATAACAGTAATAACGTTATGCAGTTCTTATTGAGCCAGAAATGCACTCCAAAGCTTATCAACTTTACAAGTATGCACAGCTATGCTTGAATTCCCAGACACATTTGTGAATAGCCTTGTAGTTTGTTCATGAGGTGATACATTGCAATCTGCAGCCAACCATGATGCGGGACACAGTTGGGCAAAGCCCTTCTGTTCTGATAAACACACAAGGCTCTTTCATGATCTCACACGTGTACAAGAAAACATCATGCTGAATACAGTTTAGGGTTTTTGTTCTGGATTGCTTCACATTTGGAGGAATTAACGTATTTTACTTATTTTTCTATTTTTCATTTATTAATTCTGGTTGTGAAGACAAGGACTCTCAGAAAAGCGAACTTAATCACTGTACTAGCCAAGAACCCAGTGGAGAGAAGACAAGGGAGGAAGTTTCAGTTTTAGATGTGGGTTGAAAACCCCCGAGAATTATTCCAGGGAAAACCCTCGCCATTAGTTAGGGAATGAAAACCCAATCCACATGATGCCTCCGGTGGGATTCGAACCGGGGTCCTAGAGGTGGAAGGCTGGCAAGGAAAGATAACTCTACTCCAACCAGACCGCCCAAAATGGCCGGAATTATTTTTCCTCTTAAAAAGGACTGTCTTTATAGTCACCTTGCTCAACATGTTCCACAACTTGCAGACATTTCCTAGCCGAGAATCCACCCATGCTGACATGATCTTCCTGATTGGCGCTGGTGGGAAGTGAATCCACAGATGCCGGGTGGGTCAACACCTTGTTCTCCGAGACTTCAAGAAAAGTGTCAAAAAAATAGTTGATGTGATTTGATTTGAATTGTTTACATTTTTTATTTGATTGGATTTATTTTGATTTGAAACTATTAACTGGCCAAAATGTTGTCACAGCAAAGAGACATACACCAAATTAGACAAAAAGAAGCTATGTAACAAAAAGAGTACTATTTTACAGTAATCCATAAGTTTGCCGCAAGAAAGACAAAAAAGAGAAACCAAGAAAGTCAGAAAATAAGTAATAAGGACGAATAAGCAGAAAATGTAATGAAGATGATAAAAAAAGACCGCAAAAAGAGAAGCAAAGATGGAAATAAATAATAGATACAGAAAAGAAAAGTGCATTTAAATTACAAATATATTTGTGTATAAGGTCGACCAATGAAAGTCTAGGCCTTTCATACCACATTATATTAATCTCAATAGTGGTTATTCGTTCAAGAAGCAGGTTACATTTAAAATGCAATCATTATAGACTGGGTAAGTCTCGTGGATATTCAAACTTCTGGGACAAAGTTGGTCCCAACCATACTGTTTTTCTTCAAAAACATTGTTTATAGTTATAAAAATATTGCTGGGAAAGTAAAATTTACCCATGAAATATATGATAGCAAAGTAAATTTAACAAGTCAACTAAGATAAACTGAAAAAAACAAAAAAACAATTGACCTTCATTTCCAATTAAGAATTGTTCCCAAATGATGTTCACGTTTTCATTAAACCTATGATCGCCCAAATTCTGGCGTAATTGGCAGATGGGGTCTCTACAAAACATCCCAAGTTTGACTTTTGTTTCAATATTAACGTTATTATATTATTTTGTATTACATAATTATTAAAATTGAATTAATAGCAAACCCCAATGCGTGTTTTTCTTTTCAAGAACTTCGATAAATAGAATTTAAAAAGAATTGATTTTAGAGTTCTTCATTTTCTCAGTTTTGATACGAATGAGACTTCTACATTCTATATAAGAGAATCTTTACCAAGGGCTGCCGCAGTGCAGTGTGCGACCATGAAACCTGAATTCAGACCACCTTCCTCCACAAGAAAAGCTGGCAGCTCACTCAAAGCTATGAAAAACAGAAATCACACAATTTAACAAAATAAAAAATAACCGTAAATCCAATCTTAAGCAAACACTGCTTCTCAAGGTTTCTCACAATTATTTTCACTTCCAGACTGTTGGGTAGCTCTCTTAAAAGCTAGGAAACAACAGTAAATCTGGGACCACATTGTCCCTGGAAGAAACTTTTCTTGCAACTCTGTCTTGGTTCACTAAGAAAACATCTACCATTATTTTCCTGTGTATTTTCCCCCAAATCACTGAAGCAAGATTCAAGTGTTATTCATAAGGCACACCGCCATTTAAGACGCAACATGACTGCTCTCATGGAGGCCCACCAGGTCCCACTTATGTTGGTACATCACCACTACAGAGGTTATTGTGTTGGTACATGACATTTACTATAACGTAAAGGGATTGAAAAATTCTTTTCGTTTTTGTTTCAAGATTTTTTCTATAAGCATCGCTTCATGTTTGTTTTTGTTTTTACACAACACGCACACACACTTGTACAAGCATGCACACACATACATGTTCTCCCCAAATTTCCCAATATATGATAGATAAGACGCAGTGTTTTTTTGAAGTCACATAATCCGCATCTTAATAAGGTACTGATGTGACATGTCTGCATGATAGCAGCCTATTAGAAAAGATCAGCTGGAACACTCTGAAGTGTTCAGGTACTC
>CM021527.1:9181422-9191462 GCA_010994315.2 Pisaster ochraceus
AGGTTTTTATGGGGGTGGGGTGGTAATACGTCACTGGATTTATTGTATGTAATCATACGGTGGTTAAAATGTGTCGTGTATTAATATAATCTGACCACTTCCAGGGTTCAAATCTGGGGGAAGCTACCCGTGAAGGGAGAGACGTTAGAGAACGAGTCAGACGGGAATAGCTATCCACTTCAACGGGCCTGCACAGACCTCAAAAGCACCGCGCCCCAAGAGACCCAACCTGCTGAGTATATATTGCGTTAAACTAACCAAAGTACTTACCCTTCCACCATATATAAGGTTGACAATGATTACAAGTGTTCGACTGAAACTTAAGATTAACGTAAAACTAATTTGAGTTGATTATTCAGCTGATTATTTATGTGAATGCTCCTGAATGTCTTGTAATTATTATGATAAGTCTTGTAAATACATGTACTTATCATTCATTTAAGAAATGGTCGAAGTGTTTTGATTCTAATGTCTCTCAGTGTGTGTGTTAAGAAAAACTACAGAAGGTTATGTCCAGTTTTTGATAACTAAAATTCCTGGATGTGACATCGTTGTTATGGACAGTTTGGCCGCCATGGCCGACCAGCCCATTGCAAGGGATCGTCAAACTCAACAAAATAACACAAATCGACCACTGGTTTCCTTTTACTTCCTACAGCCTAGTTTTTTAAATATTCAAACACGGAATTCTTATTTACGGAAGGAACATAGTATTTTACTAAACAGTAGATTGTATGCTCACGAGTCAGTTGCACACCCAAAGAACACAGACCACGAGTCGACGGCGCACGTACATTTTATACCGGGTATTAATCATAGTGTTACATAATTACGATGGAAATATTTCAACCTCCATACAATAATCAGGTTTAACCAGTTATGAGCAAGTTCGGGTGTTAACCTTTAGTAAATTTGCCGTTTAAATCATGTATGCGTGGTCTATGTTTCACTCGAACAAGTAAGGCGATTGATTCGTCAAGTATGGCAACCATGGTGACTAGTGTCGAAGAGAAATTTATTGACCATAAAAATTGCCTAATGTAGTGCAATAATAATTATGTACATATTTGACATTATTCATTGGGAAAATCTTACCATTTATCGTTAAACAAATTTGTTTGTGATTAAGAAAGGTTTACAAAACTGTCTCAATCACATAACCAAAACGCCATCTTGACAAAATAAAACCCGTACTACTTCGCTAGTCTATAGAGGAACGGTGCTCCGGAGCTTAGGTTGATCCAGTTGGACCAACTAGTTCAACCATACAGCGTTCGAGTGACATCTAGATCGACTATGGTTTAGTCTAGAAAACTCTAGTCAGCCACCTAAACTTGCTCCATTGTTAGTTGAGCGTAAAACGGAGCAGTAGAAAAAGGCCATGGGTGCCGAAGGATCATCACAGTGTTCAGCTAAACTTGTATGAAGCTAGAAGTGCTGGAAGACTGGAGTCCGGTCTGACTCTCGGACAACAGGTACTTGGATTCGGACTTGGACTCGGGCAACAGGAACTCCACTACAGCACTGAAAGCTTGTCAATTTATTCGATGTTTGTCTGGTTATTCAAAGGCCCCTGACATCTCCAGTGTATAACAATGAAGTACAAATATACTAAGTGTCGTTTGTTTTCATAAAGTTTTGCAATACTTTTGATACGTCAAATAATTGCCTGCGCAGGTGCAAGAAGTTCCACAGTTATCACACTTCGTTGCGCATACGCATGAAAAGCAGTTTCAATCTATCGGAAAACTTATAAATCACACTTATAGAAAAAAACAAAAAACAGAGTTTGTTTCTTTAGGTTGTGTTGAAGCATTGGAGTGTGCTGGCTTGCTATGTTTTCATGGTTTATCTAACGAGATGGCAGGATGCGCGCTGGCATTTTTCTTTTCCAACCACCGAAACCCCCAGTGTTTGTTACGTTACAAACACATTTAGTCTAGTTAATTTCATTTTGCAAGGGGGAATCATTGCTAAACTGAACACAAAACAATTTGCGTAAGATTTGATTGAGCGTTGTCTTCGAATCCAGTACCAGATCGTGGAAACTGCGCACCAACAATAATGTGTTGCGCAGATGGCGCTACGCTATCATTGAACAAAATTAACCATTGATCTCCATCAATATTAATGGAGATCAATGAAATTAACCCACTCGTGCGGGAAAGTGCAATCACTGCCGATCAAATCTGAACAGAGAGAGGGCACTGTCATAAACAAGATAGTCAACATTTCCAAATCTTGCAGTATTACTATTAGTAGGGTGTCAACAGTGATCTCTATTATATTAATAATAAAAGTAATAGTAAGTATTTTGTCTACAAGATACTGCTAATTTATAATAGAAAATGGGTTGTATCGTAGTGGCTAATTAGGTATTAATTAGTGAGCCGAGTTAGCCACCTCCATAATTAAGTGTGCCCAGTGGTATGGTCTATCGGATTATGGAACAAAATTTCATCTTTTATGCAACATGAAGGATACATTTACTTTGGGGGTGAGTGCAAGTTTGTCAGCAGTTGCGTATTACGGTCTGGATGATGAGGTTTTTATTATGGCGGCTAATTATTCACTAATTATGCAACCAAATGAGCTAACTCTACCTTGAGTATGCTCATTGATATGTAAGTTGAAGTTTGAAAAAATTATACTGATAAAGCAAGATTATTATTTAAAAAAAGTTCAATTAATTAGAAAGGAGGGGAGACAGAAGTTTCACCACCTTTTACTGCATGGTTTCTATTTTTCCTGACTACGCAGCTGGCTGGCCCTTGAATACGCGGATGGGAATTCTGGCCCAATATGCGGCTAGCTTCAGTCTGGTATGGTTGTGATATGTGGTTCCTTCATAGGTCTGTTTGGTTATAAATGTCCGAAACAGCAACTTCGGCTACAGCTAGAGCTAGATCAGCGCGTCTGCCAGTGTTGAAGAATAGGCAGACGAGCGCGATCTAGCCGTAGCTGTAGCAGAAGTCGCCGTTTCGGACACGCGGCCTACAAGTCTTGTTTAAACAGCGCCACCATCGGTCATGTTTGGAATCAAGTTTAAAATAACTGTGTATTTTTAATTATTACAAATAAAAAACAAACAAAACAAAAACAATTATTTTTGATTATAAAAATATATTTACTTATAAACAAATATTGTGTAACATTTTTTCTTTGTTAATATTTATTTTGATTTGATAATAGTGAAAAACAAAACAAGTTGCTTGATTGGGACTGTCATGGCAGCACCCGCGATAAAAATTAAAACGTGAAACTGCCGTTTCTAGACAAGAACAGTAACAACATTGCAACAGCAGTAGTGCTACGCAAGAACTCATCATATTCTGAAACATTTTTAAGCACTGTTTCTCCAGAAGTCACACCCAGATTTTTTCGAGATGGCGTCGGGTCTGGAGGGTTATATAAATCGTATCCTTTACAAATTTCGTCTCTGTCTTTCTCGCTCGTCATGCTCGTTGCCGTTCGTTGGCGTTGACACAATAAATAATGACAAGATTCTTAGATTGGACTACTAGTACTACAGAACCCGGGGTCCTTTTGCTGTGTAATGATTACCGTCAACACACCGTCAACACAAACAGTAACGTCAACACAGCAACAAGTTAACAACACCCCCAATATTATATACATTTTAAATCAACAATATTAAAAGAGGAGTAACTGGAAACTGTGTAATTTGTAAACACATGGTAAATTATGTGCTAAAAAAAGGGAATGGAGAATTTCCATTCACTGGTTTGAGGTAACATTTCATTCATTTTAACCCCAAATAAATAAATATAAAATAGGGCCAATCCATCCACTTCAAGTTCATATCCTTGGTCCCCCAGCACCAATGCAATGCTATTCTTCTTTTGCCCTATGAAATGTTCAATCCTCCTCGTTCGTTCTCGATCATGAAACTTACCAACATGACCAATCGACTGCTACTTTGTATATACTTGTTTTTTTGTATTTGTTTGTGAAATTGCCTAATGAATAATATACAATAAACAATCATGGTAAAACTAAACTGTAGGGGGGGGGGTGTACAAAACTTTGGGCGAGTGTGAGAAATGGATTTTGTAATGGTTTTGAATGGTCAATCAGCATGAGGGTTATTTGCAAATTTGTTGGTCTACGGCCCATGTTTAAAAGAGCTTGATTGTAACTTTAATTACATTTTTAGGTTCTGAAAGTTTTCCTTTACTTTTTCGATGCACAGACACAGTTTCTGTTATCACCAATGATGGCCGACAGATAGTGGTAAGATAGATCCTTAATTTGCGCAGAAAAAGAACATATCAAACTTTGTACTCGTCATACTTTTCGTTTTAAAGTGGAATTTAATTCAGTGGTGAAAAAATATCTGCAATACTTGTGAGAGTAAAAAGAATTGATTAACATTGAAATGATGTCCACTTTCCACAGGGAACGTTAAAGGGTTTTGATCAGACAATTAATCTTATCCTGGACGAGAGCCACGAGAGAGTTTACAGCAACACGGCAGGCGTGGAACAAGTCGTGTTGGGTCTTTACATCATCAGGGGAGACAACATGTAAGTTAGGCTTTCAGGCCTGGAATTATACAGAGTCCACGGAGGCCATGGCCTCTGTTGCCCCTGGTCTTGGCCTTGGTGCCCCTTCAAAAGTTTCCCATGGACTTTAAGATTTTGCAATGGAAGTGCCCTTTTCAAAATGAAGATGGAATTGCCCTCTTAACGATGAAATTCCAGGCCTGGGCTTTGCACTGTAGCCCACTGGGCTAGTAAACTGTGCATTTTACTTGCCCCCAGGCAGTTTAAGTAGCACATGTAGTGTCATCATAAGTGTACCATCATGAAAATACATTCACACACTCGACAAATAAATTAACAGATTTGTTATTCACATCTAGAAAGGAAGAAATGTGATCTTTTTCAACAAGTAGGCTGCACAGTTTTTTTAGTAGCCCACAGGGCAAGTTTAGAAGTGGCGTTTACTAGCCCACAGCAGTTTATAGTAGACAATGTGCACAGGGTGGGCCCTGCAAGTTTGTGGCAAAAAAACGTGTTTAAATCTGCTTGGGTGGTTTTCTACCAAATAATAACAAAAATAACATAATCTTTCTATAGCGCCAAAGTCCGTCTAAAGAGACGCTCAAGGCACATCACGTAGAAACATTTACAAACGCTTGGGCCAAACACAATATTTAAAAATGCAAATCTAAAAAACTAAATACCAAATCATTTTAAATTAAGGGAGTAACTAAACAATAATTAGCATATTATTAAAATAAGCCCATGTTTTTTCTCACAGAATTTAAATACAGGGAATTACAAAATAAATAGCTAAATATTATAAAACAACATTAAAACTCTTAAAAAGAGAAATATTTACGTCTAGAGAGCACCCCATAAAACCCCTTAAAGTTCTGTCTTGTTTCGAGGAGCTACAACCCTGAAAACAATATTTATGAACATGAAATTACCAATTTATTGGACCAAGAGACTTTTTCATCCAGATTTCGTTGATTTCTTTGTATTCAGTGCGATCATTGGTGAAATAGATGACGATACAGACAGTGCCTTGGACCTCTCCAATGTGAAAGCAGAACCGCTCAACCCTGTCGTACATTGACAGGTCAGTCATACCAAAGAACTTCTGCCCCTCAAGATGTCATGAACTTATAGAGAATGGTGGAGGGGAGTTGGAGTAGCCCATATGCACAATCACCATCACCGCAATTGCCGGTATTGTTTGGACTTGGATTTCCCCCAGACTCCTTAACGCGTCGGTTGTGCGCATCGGGACATGCATATGGGCTATTGTCACAGTTCTTTATTCCTGCTATTGGTGTAAAGTGGCAATGACTCGCACAGTGCTCAAGGACTTTTGTGATGACAACTTCCTAACGATCAACTCGACCTATAGAGAATGATGATTGGAGCTCTCTCTACACAAACCATCTCGGATTGGACAGTTTTTCGTCCTGATGTAGAAACTTCTCGGAATTGTTGTGGTGTGCATAGACGGTGCAAGTCTTGCCCGTATTCCATTATTTAATATAGGGAGTCTTATATAGATAATATGTAAGAAGCTTCAGATGCTTGCAGCGTCGTTTTCCCAAATAGTCGCTACCCGCCCGTTTATCCACATGACCATGCCTCTTGTGGATAATCGAGCAGGAACGAAAATCATCGAAAATCAATTAACAAGAGGCACGGTCATGTCATAGCGGCCAAGGTTGGTGTCTACCTGGAGTCCTCCACTTTGTTTAGAAGGGACTTGTAGAATTGTAGAGTGCGGGGGTGGTCGAGTTTCCGTTTCAATTTGTGTTTATTGTGAACAAATTTTAAATGACAAGGATCGATGTGTGATTGATTATATAACACATTTTTTGAATGCATTTGGTTTGTGCATTGTTGCAGAATGTAATCACTCTGGCTTTTCCATTTCTTTTGGCTTCACCTTAGGAAATCTGATAGTCCAGATTTCACCTTGTTGTGGTTATATTCTGTGACAGTGCACTCAACATGGATCCAATATTTGTGTACTATTTTCAGGAAATTAATTATTTGAGCTGCATTTTCTCTTATTAAACAACTTTATGAAGTTAAAGGTAGGGTCATAGATTGGCAAACACTTCAAACATTAACGACCATAAAAATTTACTTGGCAAGAAGCACTGCAGCTCTTTAAACTATTTGGAGAAAGTATTCCCTTCAAAGAAATATGATTTGGATAATTTTTCACCCGAAAACATATGAATCTGAGAAACTGATTCATGTATGAATCGTTTCTCAGATTCCTGAGTGTTGGCGTCCGTTTGTGAGTGCTGCAGCCAGAGATGTGGAAGGTTCCCTGCTGTCACCTCACTACACATGGATGGATTCCACATTCTTGTGAAAATACTGATTTTTTGTTTTGCTGTTTCCTCAACAAGAAGACACTGTATTCATCTGAAACTTTCACATGCGACTTTTACTGTATGTTTCTAGTAAGAACCAATCTATGAACTAACTTAAACAGCTTTATGAAGTTGAGGTTCTTTCAATCCTTTTCTCCTTAAGATGTTATTTCCAATTGAGAGTTAGCAAGAATTCAAAGGTACTAATCAGGTGTCATTGAGTTTCTGGTGAGGTTACATCTCCAGGCAGGTGTTTTTTGATAAAAGGAGTTTATATGAAACCATTTATTTTTTAGGAAAAAGCTGTTGTAAATAACTTTTTAAGATAACTTGTTTTTTTAAGTCCGTGTAATTGTTTGAAAAAGGAACAGTGGATAATGATCGAATCTTGATTGCTCGCTCATTGGTGACTTTTAAGTTTACAAATCGAGACCACAACTGCGCTGTTCAGAGCAAACGCTCTTCCAAAAAGAGATTTACACTTGGTTTTTTAGTATGGCAGGTTGGTGAGAAGAGTGGTAAGTATTAGGGACTCTCTAACCATGCTCAAGTAAGGAAAAGGTTACATAACGAGCAATTTGTTGCAACTTGTCCCAATTAATTATGAAGTTAAAAACCCATGTTTTTGCTGGTTGTATAGTTACTGTTGGTAACATTTTGTAGCGAGTCGATCAACTGTTTAAACCATTCAACTGAACGAGTTGTGTATGGTGGCACAACTGTGCACAGAACCAAGTGTTGTAAAAGTTGTTTTGTGTGTGTTGCTTTTGCATCACAATTATGTTTACTCCCAAGGATATTTCAGACTATTTTGTTGAAGAGATTCGTTATGGGATTAAAATGGGTGGAAGGAAAATTGTTTTTAATTTAATTGTTTGAACCCTCCTACTTTCTAAAATATTTGTCAGTAAGTTGACCAACCAGTTGGAACCATTCAACTGCAGTAGTTTTGTTTTGGGAAAATAAGTTCCTTAAACAGTCCAAAATTTAACAATTTTTTAATTTCCCCCATATAGCTCTCCAGAGATAAAAGACTGGTAGAATTGTGCCCGTGTAGATACATTCACCAGCCCCAGGGATGTGATAGGCTGTTGAGAAAAAAACCTGAACTCTGCAATCTGGGCGTTATTATATGGTTTTATATTCATTTTTTATGAATTTGATCTTTAAAAAAAAACCTGGAATTTTTTTTTTTTTAAGGGCAAAAAAACCGGAATTCCGGTTAAAAACGGAGAAATCACATCCCTGCAGCCCCCACATGATATGTTGCTGTCTACATTTTTCATTTGTTATTCAAAACCCTGGGGATGATATTGAACGGTTAAACAGTAGGAGGGTCAGTCTCACTATTATTTTGTTCAAATTTTAGTTGGGGAAATAATTTCCCCTTAGGGTAGATTTGCTAATACAAGATGTGAAATAAACAAATGTACAAAGAAAAAAGCCCTAAAGTTTTACAATTTTTTTATATTTATTTACAGAATTTAAACAGCATGTTTCTCAAATGCATTATGTCCATTATTTCTGTAAAATAAGTTTCTTTGACAATCAAGTTTATAAACTGGAATGTTTCTACCCTTTGATTTTAAATTTTACAAAACATTGTTTATTTCCTCCCTCCCTCATGAACTAGGTGAGAGCTCTTGATTTAAAAATGCATTTTCATTTTAACAATTTTTGAAAACTGTAGTTATTCAAAAGGAAAATACAACAAATCCCTACACCAGAGCAGTTTTAATACTAGACTACACAAGCAAATGTTCCCAGCAGCCAGAGAAAAATCCTACGACTACACTATCTTGAGGCTTCTACAGCTAATCCAAAGGCAATCAAATACAAACGAAAGAATGTTGATTTCAAAACCTTTCGGCTTTCATCAAGTTTATTGTGATTCCAGTCTCACAGTAAAGGTATAAACCTCACATTAACCAAACAAAAATGGACGCTAAGTTTCAATTGAGAAACTACAACAACAATTTATTGTAAAAAGAAGGCAAGAAAAATGCCAAATCAAAAATGGCTCCTCCTTTTCTTCAATGTTTAAGCAATTTAATTCTTTGAGCAAATGCAGTGTGACATAAGGTTGCAAGGTGAACTAACCAGTCTTTGCAGTTCCCTGGCACTTTTCTTTTGAAAAACTAAGTGATAAAACTCATGAATTCGGGGAAGATAATTCATTGTAAGGCCCAATACTTCACGAAAGCAATTGCCTCCATTGCCCCTAGTCATTGCCTTGGTGCTCCTTCAATGTGCCAATAGGAATGCACATTTCCCCATAGAGATGCCCTTTACCAAGGGAACAAAAAAGGCCCTGGTGCCATTACCCTTTTAAAAAATGAAGCATCAGGCCTGCATTGTGTTCCTTCTATTTGATTCATTTTTTTTTCCAAAGAGAAGAAGATAAGCATAATCTAATAACAATGATGCACATTATCTTGAGCATTACCCAACTCCTTCCCTTTTTCCCAGTAATTGCATACTCCAGACCTTATAAATATTTCATGAAAAGATCACTTGAATCTGGATTCCAACAACCTGCAGTTTACATCTCTGCTGGTTGATAAACCTTAAAAGCCACTGTTCGGCAGACAAACACTACAATCTAATTTTTGGGTGAACATTGACTAGAGTGGGATTTGAACCTGCGACCTTCGACTTAACGTGCCGGCGCTCTACCAACTGAGCTATCCAGCCCTATGATGGCGGTCTCCCTATGTTGTCAATATCTTTGATGGGGGTGCCATTTAATCTGTTGAATAACTTGTAACCTTAACATCACACTTATAGCTTGGCATTTACAAAAACAAAGCCTCAAAATGAACTTTCCTAACGTAGAGTGGTGAGAATTGCATCCACTTTAGTGTTAATGTCATTACGTTTGGCCGTGAGAGTCTTGTCTACATCTATGTACTGTTGCTTGGACAGTTTGCCGGCGACAACCTTCTCGGCGTTGCTCATGGCCGTCTGAGCGAAGTCCTTCAGGAGACCTCCGTACTTCTGAAGATCGACGACCTGGCAGATGAGGAAAACAAAATGATGGTAAAGATATTGAGGTCTATGTCCGAAATTCATTATTAACCCTAACAGACTAGGCCCTTGGGTAGACATTCTGCCCAAATCCTTCGATATCCTTCAGATTAAAGTTGTCATAAACCTAAAGTGC
>CM021527.1:9200443-9219825 GCA_010994315.2 Pisaster ochraceus
AGCATAGGTAGGTGCGCCGTCGACGAAAGTCGCCAATGGTAAGGAAGCATAGGTGGGTGCGCTGTCGACGAAAGTCGCCAATGGTATTGAAAGGGTTAAGGTGCATGAGAATGAACCAGGTACTCACAACTAAATTAGATCTTTGAGATACTTGAAAATGCTAACATAAAAAAACAACTTGTTGGTCGGTCAGTTATAGATTAATCTTGATGAATGCAAAAAGTAACTCTTGTCTTTGTCAATACGAGTCAGGTCCCTAGTTGCAACTTCAGCACAGTTGCGTTAATCATAACCCTCAATTCCCCTGACTGTCGCAGACCAAAGAATTTTGACAAAACAGGTGAAGATTTAGCAATTTGTTTAAACTTTTTTTCCCACAACATTTTAAATCTATCCAATCAGGTACATTTATATTGTTGGAAAAAACGTAAAATTTGCCAAATTTTTAACACACGGTTCGTTGTAGCTCTTAGGTCTAAGGTACATGACCAAGAGCTACGATTATTGCAACTCGTTTCAGTGGTAATAATTAATCTTTTCAACCACAGAGGAGGGTCTTTGTACTACACTTTGAGCATTACCTCTGTCCAGCGACATCAGCCCGAGCTACTTTCAACACCTTCTTTTCATCACCATCGGGTTTGACCTGCAATCAAAAGAATGTGAAAGAAATTGTTGTGATCCAGTACTTGCGCTAGTCGTAACCTCTGAACATCGTGTGGATCAATGTTTATGATTATCACAATTCATTAGTCAACACAAATTAACCACTTCATGTATTCAACTGATAAATTTTGGGAGGACAGATTTATGGGAATGTTTTTTACTGCCTGGAACAACTTTGGATTTTTCTTCAATTTCTTTGCTGACAGCTGGGTGATGTTCCTATCCACCCAGATTTTCCATTGTGTAACGTGCACAGGCAGGCACCTATCGTGTGATATGGGTTGTGCGAAGAGCGACGACAGGTGCTGGAAAACATGCCTTGTAAAATCCCTCTCCGGGGTTATTGTGTCACCCACAATTCTAGACTTTATTTCTATTGTACAAATGTGGCATACAAGAATGGACAGGCTACCACCAGTCTTCCACCATGTTGTTTGTCATTATTTGTTTGGCAGGTCCAAGTGTTCCAAGATTCCAGGATACCATTGCAGATTTCCGGCTATAGCTCAATGGCCAAAGTTCTGCGAATCATGGCGAGTGCCAACAAAATTTTCTCAAATAACAAACCCTGGAACTAATTAGTTTTGAGAACCTTCGTCCTCTTTCCTTTGGTGAAGTGAGGATTTCATTGTCGCAACAACATTTTCAAAGGAAAACAATTACTCAAGAAGCTCCAAAAAGTTATGAAAATAACACGGGAAGGCACAGAATGTTTTTGTTTAAATATCGACATGGAAAATTGGAAGTGGCTAAGGGAAGAACACAGGATTCTCAGTCATGTAATCTGGAAACGTCTCATGCACTTTTCTGTAAAGATTTCAGATTGAAGCAAGCCCTAAAAAGAAAAGCAGGGGTAATAATGTTATAATAACACAAGTAAACAACAATAAATGTTGTTCACAGCACATACAGTGACAAAAACAACTAACAAGTAAATTTAAATTTTCTTAATATTTATGCCATAAATTGCTAAATTCAATAAATAAAAAAAGAAAAAGATGAGCACTGAATCTTATTTTAATAATAGTTGTCTCTTCCACTACTTACTTAAGACCCCCAATTCCAAAACATATTTATTCTCAGTAAATAAGAATGATCAATGGCCGAAAGTTTAACAGTAATATAGAGACCAACTTGAGTCATTGACTAAAGAAGGAGTGTAAAATTATGTCTTGCCCCTCCCACACGTACATGTACATGACGTATAACAACGTACACAAGCCACAGAATGTAGGGCAGCAGGGCAACAATATCTAGTTAAACTCGGGAATCAATTTGACTTCCTTGGGAATTGTAGAAGCAGCATCATGTTGGTATCACAAATATTGGAAGGAATAAATTATTATCAATTATAGTGTAGGTCTAGCACTAAGAAAATACAATGTTTAAACATTCTTCCTCATCCATCAATTTTAGACTCGGATAAAAAATTGTAAACAAGAAATTGAAAATAAAAACACTGACCAAATAAAAACTGAGACAGTAACGCATACATTATTAGTTGTTCTAAACAAAACAAAAACGAACCTACCCCACCAATAAATGAAAGAAAGGCGGCTTTCTTCGGCTCCACGGCAACAAGGAAACTTTTGACGGCCGAAGAACCATCGTTTCTCAGAGTTATTGCCGAGTTGATTTTTACAAGTTGGGAAACGAGATCGACTGTTCTTTCTACGTTCACATTCACCAAATCAGGGTTGATTTTCTCTTGTTTTGCAGCAAAAGCACTGGCAAGAATGCCAAGCATTAAAAGAGAAAAAATCACGGTGGATTTCATGGTTGGTTGGGATAAGGATGGTACAGGATTATGAGGATTGAAAAACCATCCGAACTACCGATCCCCTACACGGATCGCAAAGGATGCAGACGCCGAGTTTTGTACAACAACGTAAAACCGTCTGGATGCCGCTTAGTAGATTATGAACGAAAAAGAAGAGTCGGGGCATAGACCATTCACATTCGCCAGGCACCGGCGGCCACGTAGACGTGTACATGTGTCAAAAGTGGATAAATCACTTCCGGGTCATTTAAGTTTATCAAACCTTTTGACCTGTAATATTGACCTCTCCTGTCTGGGGTTCCGGTTAATTGGTGAATCGAATGGCGCGCTAAGACTGTGTGAAGTTTCTTGTTAGGCAGTGCTGTTGGCCGGCATACTAAACCAAGTTTTATAAAAGAGGTAAATACAGAAATTTGCTTAACATAGATTGTATATATAATGAGATTAGAGTGCCGTTCAATATTTGTTGATGTTAGTTTGGAAAGATATTTTCGGGGAGTTTTCTAAACAGCAACTAATCCGAGCTCAGGCGAGCATTCGACTTTGAGTTTGAGTTTTTGAGTCTTCTGTCTGATGAGTGCTGTGTTTTGCATGTGTCGTGTGTTAAGTTGGGAGTTAGAAATAGACTGTGTGAATGCGAGTGTGACTGTGAGTGTGACTGTGTGATTGATTGTGAGACACTGTCAAAGTGCCAGTGCCACACTCACACAGTCATGACAGTGTCAACATGGTCAATGCATGACCAGATCACTGCACTGCATGATGATGGTCAGTGTCACTGTCACTCACCATGCTCACAGTCACTGTCAGTCACAGTGTCACTGTCAGACTGTGACTGTGTCACTGGAAAACCTGTGCTATGGATGGGCCTGGCTTTGCCTGCGCCTGTGTTGCATGACTTCTGATCTGCTCAATTTGGACCACTGATTAATTACTAAAGGCAAAGCATCCTAAGTAAGTTCAGCAGAAGCCGGTGACCTTGCCTCCTCAAGTCAAGAGCCCATTACCTGGCAAGCTCACCCCCAGGACGTCAGTGTCTGTTGCAGTTGCACGTTACGTATGCAACAGAGGAGTCCAACCTGGCTGGGCTAGCTCGCCCCCAACCAAAATCACCCCAACCAAACAAGCTTGCTCGTCTTGGTAATGGTAGTGGTAGTCTCGCCCCATACTTTTATTATATAGAAAGCAAATTGTTTTGGAAAATGTGCCCCCAACCTAAACTGCCATTTTTGTTTATTCATTTACTGTGACAAATATATAATAAATAAAAACTAAGCTTGGGGTACAATCATTTATAAAAACTCTTTTAGAAGAAGAGTTGGCTCTTCAAAGAAGAGCCGATGTGGTTTTGAAGTTTTTTAACAGTACACTCTGCTCGTCTTCAGGAGATGAACATAAGGAACTAAGACGAGCAGAGTGTACTGTTTGAAATGCTGAGACCAAACTTTCTCTTCTCAGAGCCAACTCTTCTCTCAAAAGAGTTTTATTGATGATTGTACCAGCAAGTTTACTGTAGTTTTTCTTATGAACCACACCATGCAAAGCTTTTAACATCACTTAACATCACAATGCCAACGGCATCTTATTTACACAGATATGATTGAATTTTGTTCATAATGAGTGGAAAGGTAGCAGTAGGATTCGACTTCTAATTCCCATTATTGGGAGGGGAAGGGGGGCATGAACATCATGATGGAATGCCTAATGAGATGAGTTTATTACCTGGCCTTTTTTAAGACATTAAAATTCCAAAGAAAGATTCCTTTAAAACATAAACCTGTACCCCCCATTCATCAGAAGCCACAAGACTCAAGGGTAATATGTCAAAGTTTTCTAAGCCGACTTGGTTGATAATTGATTAGATTTGGACTTCTTTTTGATTACAGGAGAATCCTATTATTTCAGCGTATTTTCAAGGCAGAGTAGGATGGCAGGCTTCAACGGAGGCGATGTGAGTCGCTCATTGCGAGACGCTCTGTATGACAGCTTGACGGCGATTCTTTCACCTCAACAAGACGTTCGGAATCTAGGAGAAGAGCAGCTGAAGGTCCTTGAGGTCACAGAAGGTGAGGGTCAGTTAAGATCAGGTCAAAACTCAACTCATTTGGGTTAATCTGGTTGGCTTATCTAGGGTAATCTGGGGATCAGGTTGGCTCAGTGGTTTCTTTCCCTGCCTTTCACCTCTGTGGACCACGGTTCGAGTCCCACCACAGACCGAAGTCTTGCATTTTCCACCTGATTGTGTTTGTTTTCCTCATTTGGGGTTTGCCTCCCACATCAAAAACTGAAAATTTCTTCTTGTTTCGTATTCTTCCTGTTATTACTTTTAATTGTGCTGTTGGGTGTAAATCCAATGCTTAGTTTGAGGTAGCTGCGGTTATCGTTCGTAGCTCTTGGTCATGTTCGTTAGGCCGAAGAGCCTATGTAATAAACTTGTTTGAAGTTCTTTTTTTCTACATTTCATACATCCAACTGGGTGCATTTTTGAAGCAAGGTCTAAAAGGATTGGCAGGTAGCCCTCTTTTCTTAAACCATGGAGAGGATTGAGGGTTACGGTTATCGCAATTAAGTTCATTTATTTCATTTCATTAATCAATTCTGGTTGTGAAACCAAGAATTCTCAGAAAAGCGAACTTAATCACTTAATACTAGCGAAGGAGAGAAGACAAAGAAGGAAGTTTCAATTTTAGATGTGGGAGGAAAACCCCAGAGAATTATTCCACTGGGGGAAACCCACACAATCAGGTAGGAACTGAAAACCCAATCCACATAGTACCCCCCTGGTGAGATTCAAACCAGGGTCCTAGAGGTGTAGCTCCTAGAGATGGAAGGCAAGGAAAGAAACCACCATACGACCCTGACCACCTAAAGCCCGGTTCATACTTCATACGAAAGCGAATTTTATTGCGTCAACAATGGAGAAACTGCGCGTATTCATTGTCAACGTCACAGAAATTTGCTTCGCGTTCGGATTCGCGTGAAGTATGAACCGGCTTTAGTCATCAATAAAAGATGAAAATAAAGAGCCTCATGTCTTTTCTATAAATTTCATTCTCATGGCCTCATATTGAACCAAAACCTTTTTCCTTGAATTTACAATTTTGTAAAACCTAAGATTGATCGAATCCTTTCATTTGTGGCATTTTGTCCCTAGAGTTTGGAGTACATCTGGCTCAGCTGACACTTGATCCTAACGGTGCCTTGGCAATCAGACAGGTAGGTGGTTGTCATCTTTCTGTTCCTACTCTTTCTATATATGAGAAGTCCACCGCATCTTTTCCTTAAAGGAAGGGTGATAGATAGGTAAATAGTTAAAACTAAAAAAAATTAATGGCCCTAAAAGCTTTGGTAAGAAGCACTGCAGCTGTTGATAGTATAAAACATTTCTGAGAAAGGATTCCCTTTGAAGTAATATGGTTAGGAAAATTATTCACCCCAGAACATTTGAGTCTGAGAAAATTCATGCGTAAATCGTTTCTTAGAATTCTGTGGGTTGGTGTCCAGAGTTGATGCGATTGGTACCCGTATCACCTTGCTAAACGTGGATGGACTCGACATTCTTGTGAAAATTGCTATTGTTTCAGCAAGTAGACACTGTATTCAGCTGAAACTTTCACAAGTGACTTATACTGTATCTTTCTTTATAATTTTGCCTCTAGATAAATATTACGATGACAAAAACCAATCTATGACCCTACTGTGACAAAGGTACTTTTAATAAGTAACCTTTCTTGTTCTTTTGTACAGCTTGCGTCACTTATTTTAAAGCAGTATGTTGAAGCCCATTGGAACAAGGATTCAGAAAAGTTTAACCCACCAGTAACCACAGACGAGGTAAACATTGACGATATGACACGGTCAAACATTGTGAAGTATGTTTATATCAAATCTCTGCTGGCTTGTGGTGGGTCGGGGCCGAGCGGTCTACTGCATCAGACTCAAGTTCTGATGGTTGTATCACTGGAGTGTGGGTTCAATTCCCGGTCATGACATTTATGTCTTTGAGCACATTTGGTGCTTGATATGGGGCATGGTGGTCCTCCCCTAGTGTGTCTTTGTACAAAAGGAACATAGTGTGTTAAAGTATGGGAACAATTGGGGGGGTACCCTCTGCCCCATATCAGGCATGGTATGCTTGATCAAGACACTTATCCATAATTGCTTCTCCTAACCTAGGTGTATAAATGGGAAACTGAGAGGGCTGAGACAGTATTGAGTTGGATTAACCCCTTGGTGCTGATTTCAGCAGCTTGGGGTCGTATGCTCTCTAGTGAGTTGAGAAAGTTGGAGGAACGGTCTAAAGGCATGCCCGATGAACAGGGATAATAATATTGTAAAAGCCTTGATCTAGCTGCTAGGATATGTGCGCTGTATAAGAACTAACTGTTGTTATTGTTGGGAAGAAAGAGATGACATTTTAACAAAGTCCAACACCATTATCTATTACTATTGGTAGACTCTCCCCCCCCCCCTGCTGGCCCTTTCCACACAATTCCACAGGGGACTGTGGAGACTAAGCCCACAGTACACAAGCCATGGGGTTTCCACTTTATACCAGCTGTAAAAACAAGAACACCAGCTGTACAAACAAGAAACCATACACCCAACACCTGGAAGGTATCGTACTTCTTGGCAGTCTGTGGTACCAGGATGGTGCCCTTTGGCTGTGAAGTAGCCAGACGAACAAAATCAAGCAAAACTTTCAGTTGAATTTTGATTGGGATTGGGTTTATGTTTTACAATCCTCAGTTGAGAGAAGAAATTAGGGTAATAAAGTTGGTGCGACAGTTGTAAGGTCTATATTTTTCCGCATTCTGTCACAAGAAAAACGATTCTCTGTATGTTTAACTTCAAACAAAATTAAAATACAGGGGAAAACAGGCCTCGAAATACAGCAATTGCCGTGTTGCCCTGTGCTTTTGCTGTGGTGCCCTTTGCAAAGTTCCAATACAAATTTACATTTTCCTCATAGAGTGCCCCTTACCAGAGGAAAATTGCTGTGCCCCTTCAAGAGCGAAGTTCAAGGCCTGGGAAATGAAGGAAACACACAGCAAAGCAGAAACCTGCTTTTCTTTTTACTTTTGAAAGTTGAAGTGCATTCAGTGTATTCTCTACATATTAAGTAATGTTTGAAGCTTTGTATGGTGTGGAAAATAAGAAGTTTTTATCTCATAAACTCTTGATGGTACAACCATGTGTAAATCTCTTTTGGGGAGGAGTGTTGGCTCTGAAAAGAGCCAGTGTAGTCTCAGCGTTTCAAACAGTATACTCAGCTCATCTTCAGAGAAAGTATTGATTTTAGCCCCTGTAGTTAACATTTTGAAAAGATGGTGAATCTGTTTTGTAAAGATGTATGGACAGAAGTGTAATATTTTCCATTGAACATGTAAACCAATATGTAGGCCAAGGCCGAAATCCGCAAGATGCTACCAGTGGGATTGCGGGAGTCGATCAGTAAGGTTCGCTCCAGTGTGGCGTACGCCATCTCTGCTATTGCATCATGGGATTGGCCAGAGGCGTGGCCGGAGCTCCTGACTGAGCTGATGGACCTGATCACCAGTGGAAACAGCGACGCCGTGCATGGTGCAATGAGAGTTCTCACAGGTAACCTAAAACAAATCTAATTTTATAGAGCTGCTGCAGGAGGAAATTATGCTTTTGCTAATTTGTATACTAAGCAAAAACTAGCAGGGACCCAGTCAAAATGTATACACATTACATACTGTTTTGGCTGGTAACCTGTTTCTGTGCCACCATCTTTTCATGTGTGTGTAGCAAGCGATGTTCGCAGATGTGTAATGTGAGAGTGAGAAAGTTCAATGATTGCTCCGTAAAGCGCATACGTAGTAGACTGTTGCATGTGCAGCAGTCTGCTATGCATGCATTTCTACCCTGTGCCTGACTGATGCCCATGCGACAGTCTACTACGCATGCGTATTTACCCTGTGTGTAAATACTGGGCCCGTGCTTGGTAAACAGCAAAAATAGCATCTGGCACGTGATGGTGAATGGACCAGTGAGAATTTGGATCTCGATCATGAATATGTATGAGATAGTAATAGAATTATTACAAAATTAGGAGAGTGGCTAAAAAAAACTTTGAATCTGAACTTATTTGTGAAAAACTGTCTTGCCTTTTTTGTCTATTGAAGAATTCACAAGAGAGGTAACCGACGTTCAGATGCCTCACGTAGCTCCCGTCATCCTCCCAGAAATGTACCGCATCTTCATCCAGGCCGACATGTACAGTATACGGACCAGAGGTAGGGCTGTAGAGATCTTCAACGAGTGTGCTAATATTATCTACAACATCATGAGCATAAGTGATGCAACAAAGGTGATTACTACTTTGACAATGTTTATTAGATTATATGAGAGATGTGCGACATGTAGAGATCTTTAGTACACCGACCGACATCCACGTTATCAAATTTCGCGATGACCTTTCAACAGGTTAGGGACCACATCATGAAACAAACCATGGTTGTTTCTAAAGGGTTAGGCCATGTCCGAACTGACGCAGGGATGAGAAATTTAAGACGTTTATCGGAATTCAGACTTATGATGTCAGCCTGGTGAAGAAAATCAGCCGCTTTTTTTTTCCACATCTGAAGAAATCCTGCTCTTTGATCTTCTCTAGTGCAGAGGACACTGATCCTAAAAGCTCTGTGAAATCCGTAAGTCCAGGGTTTACTAAAAAGTGGAAACTCCATTATTTCAACAATACCTTTCTAAAATTTGGATCCTAGTTTAAGACTCTTTTGTCAGACGCGACTCTCAACCCTGTTGATGGCTTCGGCAGTGGCTACCAACGGATTACTGAAAAGGCCCATTCTGCAACGTTGTCGCTGCAGCCAACAGCCATGGACCTAGCCTAAGTTGTTTAATTTGGATGCACCCTTAGTATCGGTCATCCACAAGTAATACAAAATGATCAAACTGTCACAATTGCCCACTTGAATAGAGTTTCTAATTGTTTCTTCTCTCTCAGGATGCTGCCAAATCTCTTCTGTTCCCAGTTCTGCCAAAGTTTACCGAAGCATTTGCTCAGGCACTTAATGTTCCATATGGAGGCACATCTGACTGTGGGCTCAAAATGGAAGTCATCAAGGTACAGACAAAGTCTTGTTATTATTTCAAAAAAGAGAATAAGATTGTCAGCGCGCTATGCGCTGCTCCCCTACAGCAATATCCCAAAGAAACCCTTAAACTCAAACATCAGTTCCCGTCTGTATCCATCAGGAAAACTGACAGAGTACCAGTCGAATGATATGCCTTCTTTTGGCGTCATTGAGTGCGTTGTTTGAGTTTGTGACATACCATGCCCAAGGAGTCAGTTCCATTAGAAGGCCATTTTTTTAATGTCTCAAAAAGAAAACAGATTCACAATTAGTTTGTTTGACCGCTTCCTGTTTTATTTATTGATTTTACGGTCGATGCAGGCTCTGACAACATTGATAAAGTTCTTCCCAAGTTACATGAGTAAATGGATGGGTCAGATCTTGCCTACCATATGGAGTATGTTAACAGAGTGTGCAACCATCTACGTAGCGACCTGTGTGAATGATTCAGAAGAGATTGATAATCCAGTGGATTCTGATGGTATGTTGTGTAGCACCTTAATGTACCCAGATACCCGAATGTAGCCCGGGATCCGAATTAAATCCCAACCTGGTTCTATAAATGTAGCCCAAATCTAAGCTTCAACCCAGCACCTGAAATGTACCCAGATACCTGAATATAGCCAGGGATTTGAATGTAGCCAAAACCTGGCACCCCAATGTGGCCCAAATCTAAATTAAGCTCCAAATCTTTACCTACAAATGCAGCCCCAACCTAGTACCTAAATAATAATTAACATTTTTATTGCGTCCCTTACATAAAAATGTTCAAAAGTGTAAAAATGTAGCAAAAAAAAAAATGAAGACCAAAGTAAAATTTTGCTCCAACGCGGTCCTATACCTAAATGAAGCCCAAATCTAAATTGAGCTTCAACCTGGTACCTACAAATGTAGCCCCAACCCAGTACCTAAATGAAGCCCATATCTAAATGGACCTCCAACCTGGTACCTAAATTTTGCTCAAAAATAATCATAGCTCTACCTCGGTACCTAAATGTAGCCTAAATTTAAATGTAGCCTAAATGTAAATGTAGCCTAAATGTAAATGTAGCCTAAATCTAAATGTAGCCTAAATCTAAATGTAGGTCCAACCCAGTACCTAAATGAAGCCCAAATCTAAGTTTTGCTCCAACCCTGTATCTATAAATTCAGCCACAAACCCGTACCGGTGAAGCTTGAGATCTAGATGTGGCCTTATGAAATTGGGCCCTGTCATGTCCAGCCAAATTAGTGTGACCTGGTGTTATGTTTGCTGTTTATTTAATAGGGGAGGTGTTGGGCTTTGAGAATCTGGTCTTCAAAATCTTTGAGTTTGTCACAGCTATGATCGAAACGTCCAAATTCCGAAGTTTGGTGAAGAAGAACAGTAGCTTGTTGATGTATTACTTGGTGATGTACATGGAGATTACGGAAGAGCAGGTATGGCCAGAGCAAGATATGTGGACTAGAGCGCTAACTTGCCGTGCGTTTTGAAGCCATGTGGGCACTTCCATGTCTGTTACAAACCTATGTAAAAGATTGAAATTTTGTACGACTGTTGTTCCGATCTGTGCATTTATTCTTTCTGTTGGTGATGAAATTTATAAATTGAAGGCATAATTAATCAAATTAATTCGCGAACTTTTTGCGTGCACATCAGTTTCAACAAGAGTGTAACTTTCTGTGAAAAATTAATTTGTTTCTTAGTCACGCACATGCCTCAAAGATTCTGCGTCCATGAGGCTTTGAAAATCTGTGCATGTGGAATCAAGAGTAAGCGCTCTTGTCACATTTACCCATAATTTTTTGTTTGTGGTTTTCACTGTTTGTATGTATATGGAGAAGGATGAAGTTTTGTGTGATTAATGTGCTCCATGGTGCTTAAAATGATCTTCAATTGAGCTGTTTGATTGACAATTTAAGGAAGGCAAACTGTTGTCGTTCCTTGTAAGTTGTGCAGGGTTAAAAGTGATGGGGTGCAAAAGCAGCACTAATGGCGAAATATTTGCTAAAAACACTTGATTGTTTGTCAGTCAAACATTCCACCACTTAGCTCTCATGTGATCAATGCATCGGCGGCCAGATCTTAGTAATAGTCAGTGTGCTTCAGCAAAACTTCAAAAATTTGGGTCCAGAATGCCTCACAGTTTTGAAAAATCCTGGAGAGAGCCCTGAGATAAATGTCATAAAAATAGTTTACTAGAGTGATAAAATCAATACCAGAAGTATAACTATTAAAGTCACCTGAGACACTAATATTTTATGACTGCCACTTGCTACTTTTTCAGGTCAAGCAATGGACGGAGAATCCCAATCAGTTCGTAGTTGATGAAGACGATGACTCTTATTCCTACAACGTCCGCATCTCGGCCCAAGATCTCCTCCTGGTAAGACCGTATGGACGGAGAAATGAGAGCCATGGGCTTGGATTAACTTGTTTGATTTTTTACACATTTGTAATGACTGCTTATGTAATGGTAGAGGTAGCTGTGTTAGTCTGATAGATCAAATTAATTAATTAATTACATAGTCTTTAAGTGCTACCACTACCTTCAACGCCAGAAGTTTCATTTATTTCCCCACAGTCCCTCGCTGGTGAGTTCCCGCAGGAGAGTGCTGTTGGGATCGTTCAAGCTGCTATGAAGCACCTACACGATGCAGATCAGAACATCGACACACCGGCAGGAGCAAATTGGTAAGAATCTGTCCCTGAAGTTGTGAGTCTTGCGTGTCTCTCTCCACAGAAACCTGAAGGCCTCTTCATTAGGCTTCAAAAAAAAAATGTTTTTGTTTCATGTAACCTGACTGTAAAATTTGTTACCAATAATTTGACAAGTTTCTTGACTGCCTGCATTTTTCGCTACTATACCACCGGAATTCAAGACTTGGGTGTAATACTTTATCAAATCTGATTGCATACAAGATTCTCATGGAAAATAGGTTGTTTAACTGTAATTTTTTGTTAGTAATTTTGGTGTGAAAAAAGAAAAAATTACGAGAGCGGGATATGGACCTGGGACCTTCGGGTTTATGTAGCCCTGGTGCTCTACCAACTGAGCTAACAAGCCCATGCTCGCAATTTCCCTACTTTTTTGGGGGTGAACAAAGAAAAATTGACTAAAGCAGAATTTGAACCTGTGACTTCCGGATTATGATGCTGATGCTCTACCAATTGAGCCATCTAGCCCTAATGTTGGCGGTCATCCTCTTTTGTCAATAGACCCCTTACATATGACGTCACAAGCCCCCCCCCCCAAAAAAAAACAGCCCCCTCACTGAGGTTATTGAAGACCTATCATTGGCTGAGAGTCATGTGCAGTGCGTACAGGCATGCATTGTGGGACCTCAGCGATGGCAGCCAATGCAAGAGATCTACATCTGTGTGTGGTTTATTACTTGATATTGTTCATTATTTGTACAGGTGGAAGGTTCATGAATCATGCATGCTAGCATTAGGCTCCATCAAGTCACTCATCATTGACAGGACGGCCAGCGGGAAGTTGACATTTGACATGAACTCCTTTCTGACCAACATTGTACTCAGTGACCTCAACAAACCAGGTACAAAGGAGGAGTTGATCCCTTTGCTCAAGTTGCTTACATGGCTTGGCTGAACAGAACAGACAGGCAAACATGGTGTGCAAACCAGCGCTCCACATTAATGTTAAAATTAGAAGTACCCAGATCTCAGGCGACGTGTCAAATTTCATGTTTGTGTTCCTAAGTTACATGTACTGACTATATTACATTATGTTGTTTTTTTTTTTTTTGCAGGGGTCTGGTTTTGCACATCTTTTGATGACAGTTTTTATACTTTTGTATTTTCTTGAAAGCTCCTGTTCAACTTTTATTCATTGTATGTCAAAATTTGTATAATAAACAAAAATAAATGAAATACTACTAGTGCGGTTTGGCATGCCGATGATGCGGTGATCATGCAAGAGGTGGAACGTTTGTCTGGCAGTTGGGTAATTTTAGCAAAAGTAACGTCATAAGATTGGAATGCCTGACCTTGTAATAAGCAATGATTATTTTAAATCATGTTTTTAAATGATAATTTTTACTCTTTTTATGTATGTGTTGTTCTCTTTTATTCGACAGTTTCGCCATTTTTACTTGGACGTGCGCTCTGGGCAGCCAGTAGGTTTTCACTAGCCATGTCTCCAGATTTAATTCAAAGGTTGGTCATGAGACAATTCTTTAAAGGAAATTTAAGGCGAATGTTTTTCCTCGAATAGTTGTTTTTTCACTGATCAAAATCAGCGACATTATCAGTGGCTGTGAAGTTGTACAAGTTGAATCAACTCACCTGACGTCATCATCACAATAGTCTTGGTTGTGCCATTTTGTTCTGGAGTGTAGTGTAACTGCACTTAGATTCCCAAGATGCATTGCTGCATATTTTTAAGATGGTGCTTGTGCATGTGGCCTTTTATCAGCGATGAGGATCATACCAGAATCGGACCCAACTACCCTAGCTTCCAGCCTCATCTTGATAACATGTACTTGTGTAGATAAACAATAAAATGGCTGAACTAAACCAGAACAATTTATAGGTACATTTTCTTTAATCTTGGTGATTTGTGTCAATCCTCCCTCCATTATTTGTTTCTTGGTAGATTTTTAGTGTTTACGGTCAAGGGTCTAGAGGTAGCTCAGCCCCCTGCGATACGAATATCAGCCGTCCGAGCTATCTACGGTTTCTGTGAGCATCTAAAGACGTCGGGAAGCACACAGATCATCGTGCCTTACCTTCCAGAGATCATGGAGGGATTGATTCAGCTAGCGACGCAGTTTACCAACGACGTACTCTCACTAGTACTAGAGTGTGTTTGTGTTGTACTTACGGTAAGTACGCTTTGTTTTAAACGCTACATAGGAAGTGTGCATCTGAGTACATTGAGGTCCACATAATGTAGGGACTTGAAACACTATGTGGACTTACACAAGTCCACATAGTGTTTGAAGAATAGGGTTTTCCTTAAGTGTACAAAACAAAGGAAAGTCCACAGCGTAACTGCAACTCAGAGCTAAATGTGTTTGTTTTGCACCAACCAAAATGACCTGTAATATAAACGCAAAAATAGTTAATGGCCTGGCCAGGCCTTGAACTTTGCTCTTGAAGGGGCACGGCAATTTTCCTCTGGTATGGGGCGCGTCTATGAGGAAAATGTAAATTTGTATTGGGACCTTGCAGAGGGCATGACAGCAAAAGCGCAGGGCACCACGGCAATTGCTGTGGGTACCGTGGGTTATTTTGAGGTCATTTGAGGTTAGTCTTTCCAAAAGGCTAAATGACAACACAAAAACGTAAACTGCTGTTAATCCTACTAGTTTTTATACATTTATCAGAGGATTCTCCTTATGTTATTTTTTAAAATTGCAAACTGATTTGTAATTTGCTAAAGATATTTGTGTACATTATTTGTTCCGCTGCAGATAGATGACGCCTTTACAGTACAATATGAAAGCAAAGTTGCACCACTCACGATAGCCCTATTCTTAAAATATAATCAAGGTGAGAAGGATATTGTTCAAAATTTTTTAGAATTTTAAATATTTCTTTGTCTGGTAGAGCACCGTGTTTAAGAACCTATTTGCGAGTTAGATTTGAATGATGGTTTCTATTATTATTTTTACTATTATTTTTGGTATAATATTTCTGGTAATGAAACCAATGATGCCTCTTATAATGTTAATAAATGATGAATTTAAAAAAAATTACTTCAGATCCAGCCACCACGTCGCTAGTGGAGGAAATTTTCAGAGAGCTGTGCAGCAGACGAGGATGCCAGGACTCGTTGCATGCGAGACTACTGCCCACCCTTGTCAGTATACTTGTTGCTCCGGCTGAGAAAGTACCCATCGGCTTACAGTCAGTAAGTAGGATAACTTTGTGGAATGTCGTAGTTTTACGATTAGTCTGCTTATTGTTTGTCGGCAAAACTCATCTCGTCGGTCAAAGTACATCAAAGTCAATAAAGCTCATTCAGCATTTACTGCTGCATTACACTAAATACTCATTACTTACTGCCTTTAAAGAGGTGACCCCAAGGTCAAAGTGAGTTTTGTGATGTACCCTTGGTTGGGTGACAGCGGGTACCAACTGCTTCTCTGGATGCAGCATTCGCAAATGGGCACCAACCCTCAGAAAGGTTATTCGCTGCATTAACAGTTTCTCTGATTCAAATGTTTTTGGGTGAAAACATTTCCAAACCACTCAAAATAGCTAATACTATCAACAGCTGTAGTGCTTCTCACAAAGAAAGTTTTTATGGTCATTCATTTTTGGAGTAATTACCAGTCTAGGACCCACACCGTTAAGCATTTTGAATTGTAGTAAGTTTTGACTGTTATTGAGCACCGCTATTTTTATGTTTTATTGAAACCATTTACTTATCACTGTCTGATAAATCGTCTGCTATGTGCTTGCTTCACAGACGTCACTGGATATTCTAACAGTCGTTGTTCGGAATAGTTCAGTCCCTTTGTCTGACACGCTCATCAACAACGCCTTCCCATCAGTAGCCCATTGTACCCTAAAGACTGATGACAATGCAACAATGCAGGTAAACTGAGTTATGATTTGTAGTTGTCAAAATCATTCAGGAATCATTGATTATTCAATGGGTAATAATAATACGCAGTTCTAATATGGCGCTTTATCACACCTGAGCGCTCATAATTTAAGGTACGTAGAACTATGTTCGAAATGTAAGACCCATTTAAGCATTTGCAAGGTGCTGTGGCACAATCTGCAGCCAACCATACAAGAAAACACAGGATGAACCCCTTCTCTTAAAAATCATAAATTGGATTCGAACAATATCTCAGGTTCATCGGCCATGTATAACAATTTTGTATGTAACATGTACTTTGTGTATTGTCAGGTGGCATATGCAAAGGTTTGTGTTTGTTTTTGTTGTTGAAACAGCATCATTTGGCAAAATTCATTGAGAAAAAAATATGTTTAAAAATTCTTTTGGCATAAATTGGGCTGTACAACTTCAGTCTGTAAGGGTAGGCACATTATACATGTTATTTAGATTTTTGCTTAAAAGTTTTCTTGTTTTTACCCATGAAACATTTCTGAACATCAATTTCAACTTTGACAGATTGACAAAAGTGTTGCCTTTCTGAAAACTGCATTTGTTTTCTTGTAAATTGATGGAAAAATTTGCATCGTCTGAAAAGTTATAATTGAAGATACAAAGTTTAAGAGACAGTTGGATTAGCAGGAATAATAATGTGAGTGATTTGGCTAAAAGAGAGTTGAGGAATTGTTATTTTGGTTTGTGAAACGTCCCATGACCAGAGTGGTGGTGAGTGCCTTCGTGCATACGTCGCTGTCGCCTACAACCAAATAGCCTCCTGGCACGATTCAGAGGGTCGTAGCGGTCTACAGTACGCCATTGAGGTTGTCACGCGGCTACTCAACCCCTCCACCTCGGAGTTCACCGCGGCCTTCGTGGGACGACTCGTCGCGATACTCATCACTAAGGCTGGGAGCGCTCTGGGGGATAACTCGGACATGATCTTGAGGGCGGTGTTGAGTAAAATGCAGCAGGCTGAGACGCTGAGTGTTACGCAGGTGAGTTGTCTGGTTTCATGTTCCGACTCTTCTTTGTCCCACCCATCTTTGTCCCACCCATCTTTGAACATGTTGCCCCTGTGTGGCATTCAGGTTTTACATGCAAACAATCTTTACATATTGAATCGGTCCAAACACAAGCCTGCAAAATCATTTTGGGCACTGAATATCATAACTGTGACGATGCTTTTTGTACTTGTTGCTTACCTACTATCTCCCACAGGAAAGAAGACTATTCTAAGCTAGGTACATTTTGGCATTTTGGAGCTTGGCGTGTTACATAAATGCTATTGTAGGATTTACAAAATGTTTGTACTGACGTGACGATATTCTTGTCATGAGTATCCATGGTTTTGATTTGATTTAGTTGGCAAGGTGTAACGGAAAATACATATAAATACAATTAAAATAGACAGAAAACAGCAAACAAAAAGTGTGATGGCCGAAGATATCACAAACAAGTCAAAGACTTATTTCTATTGTCCTCTGAGTGAAAACAAAATGAAGCACAGTCAAAACCATGGACGAAACAGCAAACTAGGACTAGAGCAAATACAAGCAAATACAGGACTGAACAATAAAAGCAATCTACAAAAGCTCAAGAAGTAAGCCCAGATAAGAAAATAGAGAAATTAAGGATATATTAAAAATATATGTACATACATAAAGAGTAAAAGTCTATAAAATTTACATGGATAAAAACAAGAAGGCTTTATTAATAGTTGCTTACAAATTAAAAATAGTAGAAAACATTGAAGGTGGCAGCAAGCATGTTGTCGATCAAGAGTTTTTTTTTTATCATGGTAGTAATTTTGTGTCTTGTATATTTTCAGTCCCTGCTCATGGTGTTTGCACATCTGATGCACAGTTGCATGGAGGACGTGTTAGAGTTCCTAAGCAGTGTTCCCGGTCCTACAGGCAAACCAGCGCTAGAATTTGTAGTGACCGACTGGGTCACTAGGCAGAATATGTTCTATGGAGCCTATGACAGCAAAGTTAGGTAAGAACTTTTGTCTTGCAGTGGTTAGTTTCAAACAAATAAGTGCAGTGAAATTTGAATGTTGTCTTTCACGTAGATAGTGGTTAGTGAAAGGAGTTAAGATTGACAAGGAGAGGTTTAACAAAATACCAAAATGTAGGTGAAGATTTGGTTGTTTAACCCTGTATTACTATCGGTGCACTATCCTGCCCAACTGGCTCCTTCCCCGAAATACCACAGGAGGCTGTGGAGACTAAGTCCACAGTGCTCAAGCCATGGGTTTCCCACTTTATACCAGCGGTACAAACAGAAGAAACCTGTGAACCCAATGCTAGCCTGGAAGGTGTGGTACTTTGTGGCAGTCTGTGGTACCAGTGTATAGAAATTGATGGATAAACGTGTTAAACCAAACACAGGCTGTCATGTCATCTCTTTCCCTAAATTTGTAAAGCTGTTAAGCACAAAAAGTGGCTTAGCACAGATAAATTTAGCTTAACAGAAACAGATTACAAGCCAAACTACAATGTCATGTATATTGTTTGTGACTGGTTCCCTGCTAAGTTTGGCGCAGCAGAAAAATTTTGTGCTATAAGCATTACTTTCTGCTAAACACTTTCTTGAAATTGGGCCCAGGGCTGGGCCCAATTTCATAGAGCTGCATAAAAAGTTAATGAGCACAACAAAATTATGCTTACCAGAATAAGGTGACCAGCTAAAAATACAATTTTGTGCACGGCTTGTCTGTAATGCTTTTTAAAGTTTTATCACATTACACCATTATTTATGGATTTACATCGGCCTCCTTTTCGGGTTAGAATTGAATTTTAAATTTGAATGATTACTTACAAAATTGTACATAGTCTATCCCCACAGTATTTAAGTCAGCTTGTTTCAGTCAAGTCCCAGTCTCGTTACTGCCTTCGCAGTATCTGGTGATGATATTTTTTCTTAACCACCTAGTGTGATGCTCTAGGGATTCAGCCTTTGAGTGTAGTGCACCACACCTCTGGAACAAACTTCCATTCCATATTAGGAACGCTGATAGCCTTGATGTTTTTAAATCTGTTCTAAAGACTTATTTATACACTTTTTTACTAACTGTGCTATTATTTGTTGCTCTCCTAAGTACATTTTTCTATCTACTGTCTTAATGTTAATGACTTTTTCATTTTACCGTATGGGAAGCCCTGTTAGGGTCTTGTGTTATCATTTTTATGGGGTGTCGTGGCCGAGCGGATAAGAGCATCGGACTCAAGTTCTGGTGGT
>CM021527.1:9220055-9243770 GCA_010994315.2 Pisaster ochraceus
TCAGAAGCGCTTTGATACGGCATTCGGGCTGTGATAAAGCGCTATATAAGAATAAATTATTATTATTTGTATAGATTGTGGTATTTCCTCCCTTTTGACCAATTTATTTGTGCTTATTTTGTGTTTTCCAGTTTTTAGCTTTTTAGTCATTGCCTTTTTTGCTGTTGTTACTTATTATTGTTGATTATTTTGTTCTGCGCTTGTGTACATTTTATGTAATGGGCGCAATATAAATTATTAAATTATTATTTCTTACAAGTAATAAGTATAACTGGTATCCTTCTGAGTTTTGCTAAGCAGAAAATCAGCAATGTTTTCTGTTTACACAGCTTGATGGATTTGGGCCCAGGTTGCAGACCTCTGATTTGGGCTCTAGAGATTTTTAAACAACATTCAGACCTCACGCATTTTACATTTTATTATTTGAAACCATTTTGATTGTTCTAGTATAACGGCGTTGAGCAAACTCCTGCAGCACATGATCAATAAACCAGATCATCGCTTAGAAGGGATTATGGTCAAAGGAGACCAAATCTTCAACCCAGCTGAGGGTATACGGACAAGATCTAAAGCAGCACAGTGTAAGACGCAAATCCTGTTATGACTTCAACAACATTGTACTTTTGGTTTTTTCCCTCGCCTTCCACCTCTGAGACCCCAGTTTCAAATCCCGCCGGAGGCACTTTGTAGATTGGGTTTTCAGTCCCTTCCTGATGGTGTAGGTTTTCCTTGGAGTAATTCTCTGGGGTTTTCCTCCCACATCTAAAACTGAAACTTCCTTCCTTGTCTTTTCTCCATTGGGTTCTTGGCTAGTATAGTAATTAAATTCGCTTTTCTGAGAATCCTTGGCTTCACCAACAGAATAAATAAATAAATTGACTTTCCTTTCCCATGCCGTCTCAATCTTTGACATTATCATGAAGATGTTTTAGCCTTTCCATTCCTTTCTTGCTACAGCGCCGGAGCAATGGACCAGCATCCCTCTACAGGTGAAGATTTATAAGTTATTACTAAATGAGTTACTAAATGCAATGGAGAGCAACGTCTCGCAGCAAGCGTCGGCTGGCGGAGAGGATCTGGAAGAGGTTAGTAGTATGGCCATAAAATCCACCCTTAGAAGTATGATACAGGATTGGTAAGGATGAAAAACTTCATCGTTTAACTCTAGTCTGAAAGCTTACTGACTATGAAGTTCATGCTAGAATAATTGTTTTCTGTTAAATATTTCCCTGTGATATAAAGTAATATTTGAGAAAACTGTATCTTAAAACCTCAAAACAAAAGCAATAGCTGATTTCGGTTGTTACAACCCAAATTAAGACAATGTGTTTACAAATTGTGCATGATTTTCTCCTCACCCATACAACGGATTAAGCCCAAATTTTTACATTTTGCGTTTTTTATTTTTGGGGGGACCATTTTGAGCGTGCCCGCAGAGTGAATCAACCACCAGACTAATTAAAATATCAAATATATTTGGATATTTCAAAGTCAAAGGGGTTATGATCCAGCAAGGCATTCTGGGGGATAAATGGCGCTGCGAGATCGTACACCACTGGGAATGAGGTTGGTCATAGTGTGATTACTCCACAAGGTGAAGTACAAACCCAAACTGATCAGAATTCTTACTTGTTTTTTTTTTTGTCAGGATGATGGTTGGGAGGATGGTGAAGATGAGGATGAATATGAAGATGATGATGATGGTGATGAGGGACCTCTGAGTGAGCAGGCTTTACTAGCTCAGCTATCGGACTACTCATCTGGTCTCATCTACCCTGGTAAAAAAAAAAAAACAGTTCCTCTTAACTCTAGCAGTGTCCTAACTGACTTTGCAAGTCTCGCGCGTATTCTAGCATTTGAAGCCTTTTAAAGTGCGTGAGTTTGTTTCCGTCCCACGTTATGGAGCAATTTATGTGGCACCAAAGTGGTTCCAAAAATGGTTGAATCCACGCGAAACTTGCACGGTCTATCAAATCAGACCGTTTTTCAGGCTCTTTATTGACAGGGCTAGTTAAAGGTATTATACAGGATTGGTAGAAAACTGATAAAAACTGGCAAGGTTCTGTACACAAAGACATGGACAAATCATTTTATACTTCTTTTTATGCAAATTAAGTGTCTTCCTCAATGATTTACACAATTTCTCAGACAGGACAGCTTGACATGATAATGTCGAACATACTTGTTAGATATTTACAACTAAACAGAAAGTGATAACTGAAACTTTGTCAAACAAATATTGCTGATGTAACACATTTTAAACCAGACCGTGCAGTTTTCATGTCTGCACACTTGAACTCACCTGTTTGCCCCGTTTTCGGGATTCAGTTGAACATTTTTTTATTTATTTGCAAATATTTATCGTCTTTCTAAATCGTTTTGTCATGCTGTCCTTTCTGGAAAATGTTGAAGCATAAAAAGTAATTTATTCCATATCTTTGTGTATAAAACCTTGCGCTGCCAGCAATGCAGCACTTGCGCGTACAGATTGGTCTATTCTTTAGGCACATTATGGGTACAGGAAACAGTCACAGCTGTATCAGATGATATTCAATAGACCTTATGCACCGATGTCATACAGCCGCCATCTTGGAAATAAACCAACGGTGAAACAATGGAAGCACACAGATTTTATGCGCACAGGATGGGCCAATGAGTAACTTCCCTCTGTACTCTACATGAGGGCGCCCTGCTCAAGTGATGTCATGCGCATAAGGCCTATACAGACCCAGTCTAAATACTTTTCTTGAAGCTCTTTGTGGCAGTTTCAATTTACAAACTGAATAAAAATTCAACAACTTTAGAATTTCAAAAGTCAACGGGGAATTTTGTAAGTTGGAGAGTCCTTCGTACAGGAAAACGCAATGGATTTTTCACTCGTTCTCATATAACAGGATTGCATGATCTGTGTGGGGACGAGGTTGATGAGGAGGAGGATGACCCAGATGCTTTGAATGATCCTATCTTTCAACTTGACCTTCAGGTCTGTATAGATTAATTGTTTCCACAGTTTATTTTCTGTGCATTAGTGAAACAAAACATAGTTAATGACCTGATGTTTCAATCCTTGCAGATTCTTTCTCGAAGGCTAAATGCCAAGACAACACACTGGTGTAACAGAAGAAGTCAAGTGGAAAGAAATGAAAAGAGAGAGGGGGAAAGCACATAGAAAGGGTTGGGGGTAGAGGTTTGACCACAAGAGGTTGGAGACACAAAAGACAATTAAATTAAAGGTGGGAAGAGGGAGAGGGAAAAACATAATTAGTGAATGAAACAGATTAAAAAGGGGGACATCTGTCAAACAAATAGAAACTAATTAATTTAATTGTTTTGCTTTCCTTTTCTCCTTTTTTCACCCTTCATTTGAATTTGCAGGCGTATCTTACAGACTTCATGCAGCAACTATCCCACCAGCCTTGCCACGGCCTCTTCACACCCCACCTAACCTACAATGAGAAACAGTTATTATCAAGCATAGGAGTGTCAGTATGAATGGAACCAGACTATTTTATTCACGGTCAGTAAAAATGGTATAATAAAGCAGAGTGTGAATTTTGGATGTGAGGAAAGTCGCAAACTTGCTTTTCTTTTATTAGAATTAAATTTCTCAAAAAAGAGGTAAGTTGCCAACTGATAACATTGTATCGACTCAAACAAAATCCATGGCGCTATTCAAAGTTTGCTGTAGGTTGGTGAAAACGGTAGCGTGACCCATCAACCAAGCATCCTGCAGAAATGTTACCCAGTCAATTATGGTGTCGTGCTTGAAGTTGTTGAAGTGACTCTAGAGGGCGCTGTTTTCATAAGCTAGGATTTTAGCAATTCTGTTTACTTGAAATGCAAATAACATTTGACAAAGTCACTTTTGAGATCCAGTTTAACGGATCTTGACCTCTTTTAAAAGAGGTTTAAGTACAAAGATTTGTTAAGTTCCCCCCCCCCTCGTCGACATTTAAATTTTACAACAAATCATACATGAACTGTAGGCCATAGTACCCAGTACCTAAAATTAAGACGTAAGTACAATTTCAGCAGGCTTTGAAATGAAAACCTGGATTGAAATAAGTTCCTCGTTTGTTTTTGTGCCAAAACAACAAAAATAGTGAAATGTTAGTGATGTACTCACAAATAATAGATTGCTTATTGTTCTTGACTGAAAGAAAGCCATGCGTTAAACTTGGGGTGGGGGTGTGAAAAATAACAAAACAGGCAGAATTTAATGCATGTTGGTCTGAGAGGAATGGGTGTTATCGAGACATGCAATTATTACAGGTGTGCAACTTTTCAGTTCTTCAGCTGATTTTCTTGGTTTAAGTTTCTCAGCTGTGCCCCCCAAAACAGGAGGAAGTCTTGCTGTGCCTGGAAATGTCCTCGTGTTTGGACAGACTGCAGTTGCATGCCTGAACTACGGTTTAGTAAAGTAGCAATGCTATTCAACTACTATTTATTTATTGCTTTGTTTTTCGTTGTTTTTAAAAGTATGATATAGGACTGTTTATAACCAAAAGGACTTTCGGACGATTTTTTCAACCGAAAGTCTGAATTTCTGTTAACTTGAAGTTAGTTTTAATTATCCTGATCAATGTTTCTTTCGTAAATACTGCCAGTTGTGGTGAGATTATCTCCCAATACTATGCTTCTTATTTTCATTTAATAAATCAAAATAAGCACATTTATGCCTTACAAAAAATACAATGTCGGTCAATGTTTTCCACCAAACAAAAGGTGACCCCCGATTTGATAAAATGTTCTTCGGTTTAATATGGTGTGTTTATTGTGGAATATTAAATTGAATGAACTCTTTAGAAACAAAAATCAAAACCACGTTCAACCCTCATATAGAAGGTAACAGGAGGTATTATTCAATAACTCCCATACCACATACCTATTCTGTAAAATAGATTTAGTAAGATTTCAGTACCAAATAGCTACTAGTTGCCGTCCGGCAACTCTTTGCTAAGCATGGCATTACACTACAAACCCTTGCGATTGTATTGTATTTTGTACTACTTGTATAGAACTCGGCTTAAAGAACACGAATTGGACATTCCTTTTGAGAGATTTTGTTGGAATCCAGCTGTGAGACACCTCTCTGAGTTGACACTTCCACTTCGAAGCCTTCTAAAAAACGGTCGGCCGGCAATAAACTACTCCCATACCTGTAGATTTTTTGCAAAATATCTTTAAACATCTTGGCTAAATATCTGCAGACTGGGGTTTACTGTTGAGCGAGAGCAACTAATGTACATGTTAGTAGTGTGTGGAAAGAGATAGTTACAACAACAAATCACACAAAAATGCATTGTTATTCCGGTTGGCAGTGGTATAAATTTCCGTGTACACGGTGGGTCTTATTACAGCAGGTTGGTGATGGGACTGTGCCTTTGATGATTCCAGCATAGAATTTGGCACAGAGTATGTCATGAGAACAATATTTGGCTACATGGCCACTGCAGATTTGTCCTTCGAAAAACATGTAGCTTGAGCTTACAGTGGAACTATGTCGCATTTACAAATAGGATATCCCATTGTGAAGTACTTGTGATAATGGATATATACAAAGGGAAATACCTTCAAGACAACTTCAATCTAACATGGAAGACATTTTCCACGTACTGTTTTTCGTGAAACTTAATTGTTTTGAAATAAGTTGTGAAATTATAAATCATAGTAGGTTCTTAAAAAGCTTTAAAAGGAAAAGCTACTAAGTAGGTCTCTGTTATAATAAATTGTTGCTTAAATTTCCGTGTGACCCTTGCACTGTTTATTTAAATTATATTCAAATAATGTACAAATGTGAGACTTGGTGGCTGATCTCTGTGGCCTCTTTGAATTGTAGAATAATTTATTACTTAAAAATTGAACACTGTAAGCAGTGTTCTCCCTTAACAGTGGTCCGCTGGCCAGATGCGGACACCAATTAAAACACCTGAGGACCAGTCAGAATTCTGTCCAACTAATCCAGCTGGCTAGTTTAGTACTTTTCCTTAGCTACATGTAAATCACTTCATATTAGTTAACATTACAATTCCCATTCTAATGTTGATGTTGAAAGAAAACACAGACCAAGGAAAATGCAGGGGGACCAGTGAAATGACAAGCTAACTGGTCCTGCTGGCTAGTCACTGAAAAAGTTAAGGAAAAACCCTGCTAAGGTTTTTTTTAACCTAGTATTCTTCCTAAATCCTTCAAAATCCAAATGTGTTTGTTGCTCCTCACTATTTTCAGGATTCTGATGTAAGCGGTATGTAGTGTTGCTTTACTTATACAGCGTCTAGTTCGGTAGGATGTTTATTTTCAAACTCATCATGTAACTGATTTAATTCAACAATAGGGTAATTTAAGTTGACTGTGGAAGTTACCAATAATAAATATATTTTGGGTGAACAAAGAAAGTAGGGAGACTGCCATCATAGGGCTAGATAGCTCAGTTGGTCAAGCGCCGCCATGTTTGACCAAGTTTGCACATGGAACATTTGTTGACTAGCAGCTGATATTAACTGGTACTCATGCTCAAAAACATGTATTGGGTACCCGCCAATATCAACTTCCAGTTTACAAATGGTCCTGGTCCAACAATGTTCCTTTGTTCACCCAAAATTGAAGAACATTTATACCCCTTGTGGTTTGTTACTTGATAATAATAGCTATAGCCCAAAAAATGACAAAATATGTATTGGGATGGAGTTAATGAAGTTAAGGTTAATCCTCTTTGTTTTGTGTTGGACATAACGTAGTTATCTGCCTCTATCTGACTCTGTCCTTTTAGCAGCTTGCATTTCCTTCTCTTTATTCATGCCTCAGAAAGTGTTTGTCGCAGTCCGCCACCCAGGCTGAATTTGTTGGCGCTGCTTACTGCACACAATAGACCGTGCAAGTCTTGGGCAAGTTCTTTCATTTTTGGAACCACTTTGGTCCCACATACATTGTGAAGGAAAGAAACTCGTACACTCTAACGGGTCCTTATGTTGGAATATGCGCGAGCCTTGCACTATTAATTTCTTCATACATGGCTTAAGCTGTCTTGTGTCAGCAGCATGTAAAGCTATTGATTATAGTATTTTGAAGCCATGTCGGCAAATCCATGTTTGTGTAAAAGGAAAAGCTTGCAATATGTGTGTGGCTTCTACAGCTATTTTTTATTCCTTTTCTTTTCTGTGCATCAAGAATCTTTAAATTGGGGTCACTGGTAGGCTTTCTTTCACTGCCTTTCACCTGTCTGGACCCCGGTTCGAATCCAACTCCGGACCAAAGCCTTGTAGATGTGGATTGGATTTTCAGTCCCTACCCGGGCCCATTTCAGCTAAGCACAACAAAATTATGCTTACCAGAACAAGGTTACCAGCCAAATAACTTTGTCATATGCACCAACTTTGACTGGTATCCTGTTAATTTTGGCTTGTAGCAGAATTTTGTTTTAGCACAGGTGTCTGTTTAAGCAGCTCTATGAAATTGGGCCCTGATTGTGTGGGTTTTCCCCCATGTGGGGATATCCTCCCACATCTTCAATTGATCATCTCTTCATCATCTCCTATTCGTTATTGCGCCTGCGCTGTTGGATGTGTAATGAAATAATAAATTAAGTGCATACTCCGTAGTTTACAATAATTGGAACTGGTACATATTTTTAACAAGGTATGTGGAATACTTTTGTGCTGTTTGGGAGGTCAATATGAATATGACATGCAATGCATCAGCTGTAAGCTGCTGAAGCAGCAGGAGCTTGGTGGGTGCTTATCAGTCTGCGATAGATGCCATACAATGGCAGACAGAGTGGCTCTAACATCCCATCGGCATGGTGTTTTTTAAAGACAATTTGTCTTCTGATGGAGTAGTAAGTTTTTTTCTGGAATGTATTGCCAGTAGCTGAAGGTCAAATTATACAGTTTCACCGAATCAGTTTTTCATGGATTCAATAACGAACATTACTGGAATTGTGAGCAATTTTGAACCGAAGACGGTTTTGAGGAATATTTGGAGTCGGGTGGACATCAACGAGTTTAAGGTGTGAAAATGTTTGTCTTGAGTAAGGTTTGGAACATTGCTAGGTGGGAGAACAATCTTGAGACTTGTATTAGTGAAGCACCATGTGATTAACATTTTCTTTTTTAAGCTGTGGTTGTTCTGGGAGTTGATGCACCAACGAACGGCGATCCCTCTCCTGCCGCTTCCCAGGTTGTATCGTAAACTTTGGTGTGATCCCTGGCTATACGGCAGTTACAGGTTGAATGGTTTGTGACCGCCAACATTAGGGCTAGATAGCTCAGTTGGGGGTGTATTTTTGCGGCTGCGACCAATATAAGATGTTTTGGTCATTGACCAGTGATTAACCAATGACCAATTAAACCGAGACAGTTATGGTTACAACCACAACAATGCATCCCTGGTAGAGCGTATAGGAGCGTTAATCCAGAGATCGCAAGTTCAAATCCCGATCCAGCCAACTTTGTTCAGCCCAAATTAAACAATAAACAAATGATCACATGGTGTCACTGAAATTAGATTCAAGAGTGTTCGTCATTAATGCACAAATGTTTCTCTTTGAAAAGAATATTAATGCAAATAAAATAACGAATGCTGGCTCAAAAGAAGTGAATAATGTGCCTACGACTATTTCAGTGTGAACGGTGGGCATTCAAAATGCGCACTTCTTTTTGTATGTGTACAATATGCAATTCTCTCTTGATGTGTTAGATTTCTTTGTGAAATGTTGTCCTACAAAATTGGTTGTTAATTTCAGATATATCAATAACAAAGCAATCACTTTTCATATATTACCTTGTCATGTGGCCATGGGGCCAATAAAATTAGAAGAAGAAAAAATGTTATGATATACCAAGTCTCTTTTTTTCACTCTGGTCTCATTTTTGTTTGTGGAATTATAGGAATTGCATCAGCAGTTCGTCTGCTCAGCCGCAACAGGTTTTAAAAATATTTTCTTAATTACATATCGCCCTAACATCACAAGGCGGGACGGTCACTTCAAGGCGAGGGCTACACTTGATTTGGGCTGTTAACCCAAATCAACTGTCACCTACTTCTGGGGGCTGAAACAGGGTAACCCCCCTTCACAATCCGTAAGGATGTAGGCATGGGTATGATCCACTAAGAGCCTGGGTGCTTTTCCTGGACAGGCGCCTTTTGAAAGGGCCTCCAGATATGTGAACCTTATAAATGCTCTGTAATTATTATTATTATTATGGTGGAAAACAAGATACAGGTAGGGAGTTCCAAAGAGCGGAAGTAGAGAGACCTTCAAACATGCCATGAAAGTATTAATTTGGCTGTACAAATTATCATTCATCACCAAATTTGTTATACTTATTCATGAAAATAGTAAAACATTTCTCAATTTCAGACAAAGATATGAATTATTTAATCATGTATTTTTTCTCCTTTTTACTGTTGTGAAGTTCACTTATGGTGATAAAAACACTGAATAAACACTCATTAGTGATTCATGAAAACATAATTCTATTCAAAAAAATGTTTATTGCTATCAACATTTGAACATCAAAACACAAAAATATAAACATCGAGGAACATTTTTTTTGTCAGCATGTGACCTTGCTTGATAAATAGCATCAACAATAACAACGACCTTTGATGAACTTATAAAAAATCTTTGTACAAAATGTACCAAAACAACTTTTTGTCAATAAAACTTGACAAGAAATAAAATGAACTGCCCCCCCCCCCCGAAAGCCGACAGCCATTTTTGCACGGTACCTTCCCTTAAAGTCCTTCAAGACCGCCCAAATTCATAGAGCTGTTAAGCCGAAAATATTGCAAATTTGCTAAGCAAATTCTTTATCTAGGCGAAACAATAACAGGGCACCAGTAAACATGCCTTTTTGGCTGATAACCTGTATCTGCTTAGCAATTTTGTCTTGGCTAAGCAATATTTGTTGCTCAGCAAAGAAATTATGAAAATAGGCCCCGGTACTTCCACAACAGAATCATAGAGTAGTGCGGTACAGTTAAATATTTGGTGCAATAAATTTCTTGATCACATGTGAATGTTCAGTGCGTATAATCTCTTGGACTTCATACAGTTGTCACATGTGTCAAGTCAAGCTTTTGCATACCAACTGCCATTACACAATTTCATGCGCTGCTTACCACAGAATTCTGCGCTCACCGTGCCAAGTAAATCCCGTATGTTTATGTCTCATCATAGCAAAGCTTAAACGCAGAGTTCAGCGGTAGGCAGTGCCATGAAATTGGGTCCAAATCTATAAAGCCACACCCAAGTTCAACACGCCATTACAAATTGTGTCTGGTTTTCACCTGAACTTTTGACATAGCAATATAACACTGTCTTTATAGTCTTTTAAGCGACTCCAAATTTAGCACTGGACACTTGTCACGAAACAAGGCATTTGTACCAGACACCATTCAAAATCTAGTTTGAAAATGCCTCAATCATCAAAATCTGTCAAAACCACAGGAAGTATTTCGTAGGGTTTGCATCAAAATGGGGGCAGTATTTACATTTGCATTTGCAGAAAGTTTGAACCAGTTTAGGCATTATTCACAATAAGTGGTCAGTCATATAAAACAATAGTGTACTCTAAGACCAAGACAAGCAGCACAAAAATATCCTGCTAAGCAAAAACAGGTTACCAACCAAAATGTAATGTATATGTTTGTGACTGGTTCCCTGCTTATATTTGCTCAGCTAAGCACCTTTCCCTGCTTAGCAGCTTTGGGCTCTTGATTCATTTTCAAAGAGCTGGATAAAAACAGTTATTCCAAGCACCAGTTGCCAGTCCAATACAGTGTAACGCAAATTTTGAAAGCGAAGCAAATTTCCTTGTGTCACAATCTGAAAACAGTGTGAACCTAATTGTTTGCGTCACATAATTCGCATCGCATTCACTTTCACATGAAGCATGAACCGGTCTTAAGAATCCAAGTTACAGACAGGCTTCGAATGCGTCCCTGCTTTTTGAAATAATGTTTATAATTAACTTGTAAAATAACAGCATCCAACAGTGATAAGCATGCAATCACATTGTTTAGTGGTTGTATCGTTCAGAATAAATCATTATGAATTAAGGAAGAAACAAGTTTCATTATATTTTCTGAGTAGTGTAATTTTTTTATAAATAAGACCCCAAATCAATATCAGCTTATTCGACAAACAAAACAACCTAAATTTGCTGCTAATTGTAACTAGGATTTGAAGCTTGATCACGGTGGGTAATAAACTTTATGGTATAACCATGGAGCTCCATGGTGTAACTGTGTCACACTCACATCACTAAAAAATGTAGTCATATCATTTATGTGAAAATTGTATACTCGCCCTCCAGGTGCTCTGTGCCAGACAATTTATCTCAGCACCATTGGGTTTGTGTGTAATCCCCTTTATGCTTCCCAGAATAAGGTTACCAGCCAAAATACCATGTTACACGTAACCACCTTTGACTGGTTTGCTGCCTAGATTTGCTTTAATAAAATTCTTCTGCTTGAAGCAACTCTACAAAATTGAGATCAGCAGGGCCCAATTTAACAAAGGTAATCCTACCAGAATACGGTTACCACCCAAAATATAAAGTCACGCATAGCATCTGTGACTGGTTTTGCCAAGCAGAACATTTTGAAGACACATTTTCGGCTTAAGCAGCTCTAGGAAATTGGGCCCTGTTCTTGGAAGAAGTGTCCTTGTAAAAAGGTCGGAGGGTGAATTTTTCTGAACAATTCAATTTGTTTTCTTAAGACTGATGGTCCGAAAATACTGATCCTCACCATGGACTCTATTAGAAGAAAACGTCTTACATGAGTGTTTAGTGAAGCTGGTAAATCATCAATTGTCTTAAGTACACGTTCATTTATCAACCGGAAGGCAAAACATTAATTATAGAAAGACAACAAGCAAAATGGCAAGCTTTTTAAACAAAGAACAATACATCAAAAAGGATGGCAGTTAAAGAACTGGTGGATAAAGTTTGATCAGAACTAACATGATTATTAAGACTGAGGTTGCGTCCAAATCAAGCGACTTCGGCTGTGAAGTCACAGCCACTGCCTAAACCATTAAATCAGACACAGCGTCAGCTCATTGCAATTACTTTCATCTGGTTCCTTTTTCAATGCAACTAAAGTCGACCCTTTGCAATGGGCAGTAACCAGTCTATACTTAATTTCTACAGCAATTCTTCCAAATTTAACAAACGCAAACAAAAGCAAAGTCTGGTTACTTTTGGCTTTTTCTTGTCATTGGTACTGAACATTATTACTATTTCCAATAGACAAGTGCAAGTCTTCCGCATATCCAAACAGAGAAAAACAACTCAAAGTCTAGAATTTTCTATGAAATCAAATCTTTTTAAATTCTATTTATACTCAAAACTCTTAAAAAACAAATACCCAAAGCAATTTGCTGTAAATACAAATCCACTTCCAAGTAATTTGTAAAAATTAACGTTCAGAAATAAAACTTGGGAAGAGGCTGCTTATATTTTAAAAACCCCATTTGCCAATCATGCCTGAATTTATGCCATCTTTACATATAGGTTTAATGATAACATGATGAACATCAGTTGGGTAAAATTCGAACTGTTTACGAGTAACCGGAAATGGAAGTCGAGTCTTTTTTCGCAGGTCTTCTTTGTTATTTGTTATGTTTGTGTGTGTTCAGACTAACTTTTACTTTCCAAACAGTATGATATATTTTGTATAACCATAAACTGTTAAACTAAAGTATTTCAACATGGTTGGAACCAACTTGTTCCTGGAAGTTTGAATACGCGCGAAACTTGCACAGTCTATTGCCAGTTTACATTTATTAAAAACTTGGCAACTGAAATAAAGACCAAGATACTTATGTAAAAATAAAACAACCCACTAAGTTATATGGGGTTCCCACTAAAATGATTTTGTAATGGAATATAAAACTCGGCTAGGAAGTCAACATTATTTCACTGTGGACTACTTTCTTCAGCCAACATTCTTACTTGAATTTTTCTTTCCAAAACTGTTCAGATTCAAACAACCAAATGGTGTTCCCCTCTGCTGTAAACCAATGAAAATGTAAGTTTGTGACCTTTTAGCTGAGATAGACTTGGGGTGGTAAAAAGAAAAAAGAAAAATAAAGAGTACCAAAAACATATGTACACCTTCAAAATACAAATAAATAACCTTTTGTGAAAGTTATGAATATAATAAGTGTATTAAAAGTGCATCTTTGAATGGTAGTTTGCCACTTCTCTGTATTACAAATATTAAATAAATATAAAATAAGGTATAAAAATAAATACAATGATACAGCATTGGCCAAGTATTGGCCAGGTGTCTTTTCGTCATAGAGGTCAGGCTATTGACCTCTAAACATGGCTGACATGTCTGCTTATGTGCCTGGCATTTCTTGTTTGGGGGTTTGGAAAATCACACCAGGGCCTGAATTAATGAAGTTTTTATGAAGTAAATGAAGTAAATTTCTTTGCTAAGCAAAAAATGAGTGGAGCACCAGTGGCTTTATGGAATTTGGGCTGGTTTAACCAGCTTTTGCTAAGCAATATTTTTTTGTGCTTAGCAAGTTTGTGCTTGTAGGCTTTTGAAACTGGGCCCAGACAACAGATTTGGGGCTAAAATCATAGAGCTACTTAGTAAAAAGAAAATGTTCAGTTTGTCAGTTTGTGGTTCAAACTAATGGCAATGTTTCAAATGAGTGCATTTGGTGCATTGATAAAGCAATTATAACCAATAAAATGGCACAGCGTGTAGTTGATGATATGACAGAAGTCATTCCACAGAAAAAAACACCCATTTCCTCTAGCCACTTACCCCTTACACGCACTTCATCTGCAGCAACTATGCCATGCTCACTACACTGTATATATATCATGCTATCGGGTGTTAAACTATCCATACGTATGTGGCTCACGTGCATCATCAATCGGACAAAACTTATCAATCAATGAGCACTAAACTCTACACTATGACAGTGAATTGTTTCTCACACGATAGCATGATGCATCTCCGATACTCTTACCATATGCCTATTCAGCACTTCAAGCTTCACTTTAAACACAGTGGTGGCTTTTGGACCCTTGCAAGTCTTAGACATAAAACACATTGACTGGCCTCTATGTGTAGACTTCAGGCAGGCCTGGAATTACATCTTTCAGAAGGCAGGGCCATTTTCACTTTGCAAATCTTAAGTCGGTGGAAATCTTTTGAAAGGGCACCAAGGTCAAGACCAGGAGCACCAGAGTCCATGGTATCTGTGTAATTCCAGGCCTGATAATAATTCTTGTAGACCTTATGTGCTGATATCATTTAACTGTTTTCATTTCACCGTTATCTTAGGGGTCAAACAATGATGAAACTATGGAAATGCCAAGCTGCATACATTGCTCAGCAACCAAGGTGGGCAATGATGTTGTGCAACATCCTTTACCAGTATTCCACCCCAATTATACTTCTGGCAGTTGGGAAATTGAATCCTGATATACACCATGTATGTACAATATATTGAGATAAACTTTTATTGGCAGTGATGTGCGTTTAAAAAAAAAAAACCGCCACGCTGCAAATTGGCGCATGATATTAAATGATACATGTATATATCCAGCAGTGAACATGTTCATGAATACCCCAAGAATATAGTTTTCAAATTTTCAAGTTTGGCGTAAACCCATCTCGGAATAAAAGATGCAGTGGTTTGATGTGTTTCTAACCTAGAGTCAACACCAGAGCCCAATTTCATAAAGCCTGTAAGCACAAAATCTTGCTAAGCATGGTACAATCTCGCTTAGCAGACACAGGTTACCCACCAAAATATTATGAAGGTCACACTGCTGCGAATGGTGCCCCACTCATTTTCTGCTAAGCAAAGAAATTTGCAGTGCAGTTTTCTCTGCTTAACAGCTTTCTGAAATTGGGCGCTGGGAACTGCTTACCGCGGAATTCTGCGCTTATGGCTGATAGAATCACACGCTTTACAAGGCGCTGTACAGCCAGTGAGTCTGCCACAAGAGTTATTCAATAGATAATACTAAAGCAACCTTGATCAAAGCAGAAAAAGATGTCAGCTGCATGGGGTCTTGAGTATCAAAAGTTGCTGTTCAACAGTGGGCGTTGAAGCAATGCAAATAGAACTGGTGAGCCGCAGTGCAGTTACAATTCAAGTTGGCTGGAAAGAGGAAGTACAACTGCATACTGCGACAATTAGAGAGGGGTTCTAAGGTCAAATTCATCTTGGAACCCCTCTTTAAGTGTCACAATTACTGGGTACACACTAGTCCATAAGTTGTGGCCAATGCTAATTTTTGTTGACACATAACACAGGTCTTTACAAAAGTGTCACCTCTTTTGGGGGCCAGTGTAGTAATTACTACTCGTTAAACGGAAAATCGAACACAGATTGTCATTCGCTGATAACGGTCCCAGAGTCTTTGGTCCAGTGTCCAATTTCATAGAGCTGCCTAAGCAGACAATCGTGCTTAACAAACTTCTGCTCAGAAAAACCAAGCAGGAAATGACATGATGTTGGTCGGTTGGTAACCTAGTTTTTGTAAGCCACATTGATTATGTTTGTGCTTGAGCAGTTCTATAAACTTGGGCCCAGGTTTGATCACATTGGAGGCAAGACATTCTTTTTCGCTGCATAAGTGCGCAGCGGTCGCTTAACTTCCCACGGTAGCTTCGGGTCACTGATACCTGTGAAACACCCGTGGAAAGAGGGCGGGCTTGTTTTACGAGTTACATTTGATGGGATGACCCTTGATGGGGCCGAGCGGATGGGAGTGGACTTATTGCAGCTTTTGCCGTTCTGGTAGTTGTTGTTGTTCCGGTCGGGCATAACATCTCGAAAAGGAATGGCGGCCTTGTGATTTGAGTCCTGCCTGGTGGCATCTCTGCTCTCTTTAAGTAAGAATGAGTTGTATTCCTCGGTCCATTTGCAGGTGATGTTTGGACCTAAGGTTATCTTAGTTGGAGGTTTCTTGGCATCTTGCTTTTGGGATTTGCTCCGAGTTGTCTTTCGTGGGGTCTTCGATGCTAGACGAGGTTTCTTTGAAGATGTCGTGGTGGGAGCCCTTGTGCTACACTGAGAAGCATTTCGCAGATGGTATCGTCTTGTCCCCCCCAGGGTCTCACCGCAATGCTCCGATTCAGAGTTTGAACTGCTCAGGCAGTAGCTAACTGGATTGTGGGCTGCTCTGAGATTGTACCTGCCAGGTACCGTGAGTTCATCTGTTAGTTCCGGCTTAAGATTCCTCTCAACCGACTTTGCACTTTTCTTTGGCCTCATTTTGCACTCACCAACTCCTCTTCCACTCAAAAGGGAAGGAACCTCCACAGCTTTGGTTCCGTTAGAAGTTTCCTTCACCTGACTTTGAAGCTCCACACTTGGAACAGAAGAACAGCTCTCTGCAGGTCTCTTTCTACCACTTAGGGACCACCTGCAGCTCACGTCTTGGACCACCTCAAAATCGCTACAGTCCGAGTCTGAATCTTTACTCTTGTCTTTAATGGGACAAAGAGAAGCCGCAGTACTCTGAACTTGCTTGTCTTTGTTCCCTGTCAATTTTGTAGCCTTGGTATTCCAAATATACTTATTAAAGTCTTCTTTTCTGTAAACCAAGGCATTGCTAGCTTTTTCATTTGACTCTTGTTTAAAAGCCATCTTTGCTCTTCCAGAGTTAACCATCCCAAACGTCCCCCCTTGTCCAATTACAGTTAATTTCCCATCTTCGTAAACAAATCGTTTACATATTCCACTTTGGGGAGATGCTTCAGGTGTTTGCGCCCACTGATTTAAAACACCGGCTTCAGGTTCGAGTTTCTGAACTGGAGTAGGACTTTGTTCCCTTGCAGCTATTTCTTCTTTACAACTTTGCATTGACGTTATGGTCTTATTGTACTCACTAGCACACACTGCCATCAAAGATCTCAGAAGGATCTCCTTTGATTCTTTAAGAACCTCAGGTTCCTGTTTCACAGTAAGGCCATCACCTTGATCCCCTTTCTTTGTTGGACTATCAAAGTCTGCGCTGATCATCATGACGCTACCTTCTTGTGAAGTACAGCTGGCTGGGGAATCCGGAAGCAGGTCTTCGTGGTCATATGAAACATCTAGCCCTACTCCGGCTTTGTAGAGACTGGACTCATTTTGGCAACAAGATGTTTCTGATTCCTCAGAGCAGGTGACTTGAAAAGCTCTGTCTTGTTCCTTGTCAGGGCTCGTTACTTCAAACCTGCTCCGATTCACCGAGTTGTTGAGGCTTTCATTTTCTGGTTCAAAAGTTGGCAACTTGTTTGCTGACTCTCGATCGGTGGATTTAGAGCTGACAAAGAGTTGATGTCCGGGGGGAAAGTGGTTTGTCAACTGTTGTTGGTCATTTGGGATTTCGGTGGCAGAATCGGTGGAGACTGTCTGTTGGCTAGCTGATTCCAAGCTTACTAACTCTCCTTGTTCAACAGAGTAAGGGTTCGTGTTTGAGTTGATAGAAGACTTTGCATTGATTGGCTGTTGGTAGATGGACTGCTGGTTGGTTGAATGTGAGTTAGTCAACTGCGGCTCATTGGAAGGCTGGTCTACATTTGGGCTTAGACAGGGAACAGCATTTAAGTCGACTGAGTGTTGGCGGGTTGACTGCTGCTGGATTGATTCCAAACTGGTCAAGTTTTGTTCACTGGAGTCATTTTCCAAGTTTACAGCCGATTCAGAGGTGTTCGGCTGCTCACAAGATGACACTTGGTTGGATGATTCAAAGAAAACCAACTGCTCTTCAGTGGAATACATTTGTTGAGTCGGGCTAACAGCTGGCTCAGAGTTGACTAACTGTTGCTGGTTGGTCGAATCCAAGCAGATCAACTGCTGTTCGGTGGAATACACTGGTAGGGTGGAGCAAACGGCACCATCAGAGTTCACCAACTGTTGCTGAGGTGACTGCTGCTTTGCTGGCTCTGAACTCATCGACTGCTCTTGTCCAGTCATACATTGGTCGCTTTCCTGTGGATTAAATAATGGCTGGTGGATGGGTTGCTGCTCAAGCATTTCTTGGCAACTACTTTGAATTGTTGATGAATTGTCTTCCGACAGTGGACTGGTTGAATCTCGACCATTCAGATTCATTCCAATGAAATTTATATCCTTGTCAACAAAAGTCGCTCTCAGTCTACTGATAGTATTTTCTAGACTTTTACACTTCTTGGTTCTTGTTTTCTGGTTCAGGTTGGCATCCCGACTCAGACAAACACTATCTGGTTGAAATGCCTGAGGACAAGGTGCAGGTTTGTTGCAGTGGACGACAGAATCCTCCAACCACGAATCCATTTCATTCCAGTTCAGTACATGTGACGATGGATCTACAATGCCATCAATTTCTTTGATAGCCGCCCACTGTGCACTCAGCTGCTCAGCATCCATGGCAGGCTCGGACAAAACATCTCCTTCCATCAAATTTGCTTGCGGCAGCTCACCGAAGTTTTGAAACCAGTTGTCCATGTCCGATGAGATTTCAGTTGAATTGCCGATACCGTTGTAGATATTTTGCATCAGGGGAGCTGGAGAGTTGATTTCACCATCAGCAGAATCTTTAAGGAAAGAGTCCGCGGCATAGTTTTCTGCGTCTTCGTTCAGACCTCCTTGGGTTGCATCAAGGGAGCTTTCAAACAACTTGGTGTATCGCCCCTCCGTGTAGAATTCATCATTTTCTGACCCCTCACTAAAGAAGACTGGATCTTCGTCGGATGCTCCGTCTAAGTTTATTACGGATTGTTGCTGGTTTGCTGTTTGGTCCTCGGGAAAGTTGTTTGAGTTGAACTGTTGCACATGATTCCCACTGTAATCACTTTCATTACTGGACGACATCTCCAGGGCGAGGTTTTGCTCTTGTTCTGAGTTTCTCATATCTTGGTCCAAGTTTAGTTCATCCACCGACACAAAATGCTTCTGCCCCGACACTGGAAGACTATAGACATGGTCATTTTCTAGACTAGCCACAAGGTTTGACTGGCATCTGCTGTCGTCTTCAACAAAGCCCTCTTGGGTATGCATAGTTGGCTCATCATAGATGTCTTGCCTACCATCGTCAATGTCTTGTCCACCATCGTGTACGTCTTGACTCTCCATTGGCTCTTCTTCCCAATCAGGCACATCTTCGACAGCTTCCGGCTCAGAGCTGACTTCGGGGCTTGTCTCTGCGGGCTTCAGCGAAGCAAGTGTTCTTAGGGTTAAGAGCGAGTTGCTATCGGCGTCACTCTTTGCTTCTATAGCTTGTAATTGATTTCTTGGTAAGGTACTATGAGTGCCAGAGTGAGACGGCGTAACTGTGATGTCACATATTGGATCCAAACCTTGTTTCCTCGTTAATGGATTTGACATGTTTTGTGACAGCAGCAGCTCCTCACAGTCTTGCAACACGACACTACATCGTGGCAGTTTGGTCAAAGAGGATGTAATCAGATCACAATCCCTGCTGTTGTTCAAACATGGTTTCGAGGAGCTCTTCTGATCATTCCCCTGTGCTACCTCTAGAGGTGTGTACGGTTGCCATGACATATCAAGTGACATCATAGTGGACACCCATTGTCTCCTGGATAATGCGTCTGCCCAATCATCTTCCTCCACTGGATCTTCCTCCACTGGCTTCTCGCTATCTGTCTCCTCAACAGCATCTTCCATTTCATCTGGCATCTTCTTGACGTACATCTTGACTGCAATCTCCCTCTCTGGTAGCCTGACCTGCAGGCTCAGCTGGCTAGTGTTGCGTAGATACTTCAGGCATTTCGGACGGAACACTTTCCAGTCCAACAGTGGACAAATAGAGTCTGGAAGAAAGCTGTTTATAGTCTGAAACAGAACACACGACAGACAGGATGGCAAGAGGGGCGCTGAAGGGGCAGTAAATGTGCTCTGCTGGTAGAGTTTGTCAACCTCTGCAAACAGTTTCTTAGTCGGTGTGATGGTGAATGTTGTCAGAAGGCACAGTCTCTGTAGTCTCAGGTCTCCTTCAAATAAGACCGACAGCTGTTGACACAAGGCTGCATTGTTCAGGTCGATGCGACCGGCATTGAAGAGGTTGCTCTGAGGGTTGCTGGCAGGTTCCTGAAATGCCCACAGACACAGGTTCACACAAAAGACAAGCGATTGCCTCCCGACCTAAATGGAAATGTGTGAAAGAGCAGAGTTTAGAAATCATACACTGTCTTGTCCGTGCATGCAAAAAAAAAGTATATTGACTTATTTAAATACGTTTTTGTGTTTCACACGAGAAAAGCTCCCCGCAAAAATGTCAGGCCTGGAATCTCAACTTTGAGAGGGCAAGGCCATTGTCGTTTTGCAAAAAAGGACTTCCATTAGAAAATCTTTAAGTCTATGGGAAACTTTTGGAGGAGCATTACCAAGGCCAAGACCAGGGGCAACAGAGCCCAGGGCTGGCCTTGCTTCAGTATAGTTCCAGGCCTGTACCATACAGTGAATGGACCTCAAACAGAATTGTCATTTTCAGACTACAAAAGCCCTACAGTCAGCACGCTGTGATTGGCTGTTGATAAATATCCATATTCATAGAAAAGCTTAGCTAGACTCCTCACATTTTTGTTCAAGAACCGAGTAAAAAATAACTGCACAGTGTACGCAGGCTGGAGGAAAGTGTGGTACCCTTTTTGTAGAACAAGTTTGCTATGTTCAAATGGATAAGAAACCAGTTTTGTCGCATGTTGTTGCAGGAGCAGTGTACAAATTGTTGTTCTTCTTCTTCTTCTTCCACCACATAGCACACTGAAGGCCTAAAAATCAATTCATAAGCCATGACTTATGGTCCGAAAATTAGATATAACGAGGGTTCTCCTCAGTTTTTTTTATACTGGGGTGCATTCTGGACCAAATTTTTTTTAGGTTTGGTCGAAGCACACTGAATTGAAACTTATTTTGGAATGTTTTCTAATAGGTGTTTATCTTGGTTTTAAAAGCCCTACTGTAAAATCTGGAGCATTTATTATTAGTTTTTTGGGCGCATCGGCCCAAATTTGTGTGTATCGACACACAATTTGCAGGTATCAGCCCGATACGCTAGCTTGTACATGGGGAGACACCTGATACCCATCTTACCTGACAGTGAATGGCTCTGACCAGCTTGAGGATGAACACTGGTTCATACAGGACAAACTTGCTGACCTGCTGTACCTTGGCCTCAAACACCTCCTTATTGTGGCCGCACTCGGACCACAGCAGGTCAACCCAAAGGTCAGTGACCCTCTGTAGGTCACTCAGGGAGACTGTCTCTGTGCCTAAAAAATCAAGGGGAAAAAAAACACACCACATTTTCAAATTGCTGCCAAAGAGTACAGTCAAATTGCGTTTTAGTTTTTCTACATGATCGGTTAAACCAAAAATTGGCTGAGATTAAAACGACTAAACCAAGATGCAGGAATGAGATTTGACATTAGAAAAATGGCTTGAAGGCCTGGGCTCACTCTTGTTCTAGACCCAGAACCTCCCAGATGCTACAATTAATAATAATAATAACTTGGAAGGCTAATCATCCTTACTTGCAGCTGAGTAGCTGAATTGCGAAGGATGTCGCTATAATGTGGTCGAGACGTAGACATGCAAGGGCGCCTTTGGCAGCCAGCCATATCAACCCATATATGACCACGGGGCACAGCCTGAGATCGAAAGTGTTTGAAACCCTTGTGGCATGGGAGAGAACCAACTCACATATGGCCTTCGCCGGGAATCGAACCAGGGCCGCAGTGGTGAGAGGCAAGCGCCTTACGCAAAAGTCGCCCATGCCACACAATTCAGGAGGTTTACAGACTCTGTGCATCATCAGACATACAAAACTACAGGTTTGGACACAATTTGGACAATTTTCTTTCTCCCTTTGGTGACTGCTTCACTTCTTCCAAGAAAATGCTCAACATTGTACGGAAAGGTTTAGCGGGTAAATACTCACACCACTCCTTGCTGAGTAACATCTCTGCTGTCAATAGAGCAGCTGGAATGTAATATTGACGCAGTGACTTTGCAACAGGGAGAATCTGCTCCATGGACTTCAACTTCTGGATCTGTAAAAATGAAGATGGAGATATAATCAATGCACACATATGGTGAAAAAAGCATTGATTTCAATACTCAGTTCTTAAAAAAAGCTTTATCTACGGGCATCTTAGAGCAGATTATTTTCACATCAGGTATGCAGAGTTATTTGAATTAGGAAACTTGTTGTATGATGGTACCATTTGAGGGTTTAAAAAGCGACGCAGCGCAATCTACAGCCAACCATGCCAGAAACGTTGCGACAAACTCCTTCTCTTAACGATTAGTGCACAGCTTCTTTTTTTTAAAGTGCACTAAATGACAAACAGTATCTACGGCATCAAGCGCCATCCGAAAGACAAAGCAATTTATGGTTATTGCCCAAGGACACAAGCACCATAGCCTCAACCTGAACCCACACTCTGACAGCACCAAAACTGGAGTCCAGTGTCTTAGACTGCTCATTCAAATAAATTCATTCCTATACTAGCTTTCACTTTCAAGAATCAATCCAAAAGATTTCTTTGCAAAAGCGTCCCAATCTTTTCTTAGTCCAAGCAATGTAGTACCTCCCAGATGTTACAATTCAGGAGGTTTACAGATTCTGTACATCACCAGACATGCCAGATATACAAAACTACAGGCTTGGACACAATTTGGAGTATTTCTTTCTCCTTTGGGTGACTGCTTTACTGCTTTCAAGAAAATATAAAAGGCCAAGGATGTTTTGAGAAAATCGTAAAAAAATCACACGTCTGATAACCCTATTGCTACTGTTGCACTCTTCTGTCCAACTGGCCCTTGCTACAAAATGCCAGAGGAGACTGTAGAGACCAAGTCAACAGTACATAAACCATGGGGTTTCCTGATACTACCAGTTGTACAAATAGAAGAAACCCATGCACCCAATGCTAGCCTGTAAGGTATGATACTCTGTGGAAGTCCGTGGTACCAGTGAATCGACAGACCCCTTGCACAATGAAGAACACACCTCCGCAAAATGGGCGTGTTAACATTTCCACAGTTCTGGGAGTAAATTCTTGTGTGTACATTTTGACTTCCAAATTGGCGGACAGGATAGGGGCGTATGTTGTGCAAGTGGTCTGTCAGTAGGTGGGTTTTTAACTTTGATTTTATGTACCTCACTCCACATTAGATCCAGCTTCTCCATGTTAGTGCAGAGAATAAGAGCAGTCTCCAGAAACACTTGATCTTTGCCCAGTTCTTCATCATAATAGCAGGCTCTTGCTAGCAACAAGGCCTTCTCAAAGTGGCCTTCCTCCAGAAGACTCTTCAGCTGCTGGGTCATTGGCACTTGATGCTCCACTGACATCGTGCCGAAGTCTGAAGACGTCTTTCAAGGTTTATAATCCAGATTTAGGTACCTGGAAGAAGAAACAAATAATACAATAAAAAGAGTCCATCCATTTATTTGTTGTTTTTATTTTATGAAGAACAAATTCAAATATGTACACGCACCCTTTCATAGCTTTGCCTATTTGCTTTGAAATTTTTTTGAAGACTACTTTCATTTATGAAAAAATGGCAGGTTGTGGCCGAGCGGTTCAGTGCAAAATTCTGGTGGCCGAGTCATCAGGGTGTGGGTTTGAATCTCGGTCATGACTCTTTGAGCAAGACACTTAACTATAATTGCTTCTCATCACCCTGGGGTTAATGGGTACCTGTGAGATGGGTGGAGATGGTTCTTATGATTGATT
>CM021527.1:9324481-9336612 GCA_010994315.2 Pisaster ochraceus
TTAAGAAAACAAAAACAACCTCATTCCTTACTTTGAAATACCATTTTGCTATAGCCCGCTTTATCTCTACTGTCAAAAGGAAATTTACCTCCAAGCCTCGATATGACATTCCTGCCAGCGTGCGTTGACTCCGATCTCGTCCGGTACAACTTCCATTTGTCGTACGATGCAGTCCCCGTAGAGGCCCGGCGATGTTTGGCTAACTCGAAGGCACGATGTTTCTCGTCGTCCGAATCTTTCCTCAGCTTTACTCCTCCGCTGAACATCGTTAATTAATTGCCTCAAATGCAGGATTTCACCGCACAGAAATGATCTCGAATGTTGCCTGCAAGTTGTGCCTCTAAAGTTTCTGCACTTAAACGCTGGAAAATTATACTAAATTATTGTAAAATGTAGTGCAGAAATAATGAGCGGTCAACATAAACAGCAAACAAACATTAGCATTACCTTCTATTTTTAGTGGTGTTCAAGTTCAACGCGCACCACATGCTCTGCATGAGATCGCTATGCACAATTTCAAGTGCGCAGTACAGTGTACGTACTGATCACGTGTGCATCGGCAGTAATAATGTTAATGTATGTACACCTGTGTAGCCTATCAAGGTCAGACGTCTCCCAGCCACGTTCTACAAATGTCTCTTTAGCACTTCAAAGTTCAAGCCGTGGCTTCGAAAAGGGCCATAGAGTCATGACTTTGCTGCCAGAAATCATCATCATTATCAGGCTATAGGCGGTGTTCGCCGTTCAGATGAAGCCCTCTCCTCGTATTCTCGTCCAAGTTGTAATATTCGTTGAGTTTCGTCTCTTCATCTTCTCTAAATCTCATCCCTTCACATCTTGGTCAAGTTCCTCTGGTACCAGCAAAGAATAATAATAGTATAACTTGTAGTTCACCCGGCAATGCAAAGGTCGTGGGTTCGAATACCACCCGAGTGATTTGACTGTGGATTTTTCTTCTTCACAGAACTCGGGAAAGTATCTGAGTAGTACTTAATACACATCGTACGCGTTGTAAGGGTAAACACACATTATATTCTTTATCCCCGATGCATAATTAGCATCTATTAAATAAATATGTCTTTTGTTTCATAAAACATCGGACAAAATTCGTTAGGGGGGTACATTGGTGAAAATGGGGTCATGAAATTTCAAATTAACAGTGCACAGTTTTACTGACCCTCGGATTTTGTCGGCAAATGCGACACTTATCATACACTGCAAAAACTGTGGTGTTAAAATTGACACCATGGTGTTGTCTCATATTATAGATACCGAAGAGAGAATTAAAACTAACACCACAGAGTGTTAAAATAAGACCAGTGTTATTGTTTTGGAAGAAATTAGTCTTATTTTAATGTCATATAAATTTATGTTTTTGCACCCAGTTCCTTCCGACCATAGTTTCTTAATCTTAGTACGAGCATTGCAAAATAATTGTAAAAAAAATCTTTAAAAACTTGTTAAAACTCAATTTGTTATTATTTTGTAGCGACAAACAAAGCCAATAAACACACCCTGCCCCTGTCACTTAAACGCCATTCACTACAAATGAACTTTGACACACTTTCCCAAACTGTTCTTATTCTCGTCACCCACTCCCTCCGATCCCACCTACAAATGCAAAGCTCACATTTCAGTCATGGAATTTGACAAATGCAATTTGATCATTGAAACAAAATCAGATTTACTCTCACGGCTTTACCCAGTAATTAAATCATAAAATCTCAAAGAGTTCTGTTACGCCTGAAACAAAATCATTATATAGGTCTGTATACGTTCGGTAATTACTCTTAAAATTAATGGCAATAAAAACTTACTTGGTTAGAAGTACAGCAGATTTCGGTAGTATAAAGCATTTTGTGAATAGTTTCACTTCGAAGTAATGTGGTTATACAAAACGATTGATTGATTGATTTATTTATTTAGAGAGGGTAGCCTTATCAGTTTTACAACTGCTATCTCTAAGGGCCCTGTGTACAAAATAGTAAAACGTAAAATAGTAAAATACGGAGCAATAAGAAAAGCCATGAATCAAAACAGAAAGCTGAGTGTAAAACAAAATAATAAAATAACTTACAAGGTTAGACGAAAATTACAAAAGGTATACGTTTTAGCTAATCCTCCGAAATTTGAATTTGAATCCAAGAAACGTTACTGTCAGTAACGTTTCTCAGATTGTGTATTCCTATTAGGGTTTTGCTTCCTTCGTGGACGTGAACGCTCCGGATTGTTGGTGATACCTCGAAAACGCTATCATTATTTTTTTTCAAATGAAATTTTCACAGGTTAGTTTCATTGTATTGCTATCTACATTTATAGGATTAAAACAATCAAATGGTTCCAAAACCAAACGTATCCATTGCCTTTCAAGAGAAACTCCGAGGTCAAATTAAGTTTGGTGGTGTATTCATTTTCAAATAGATAGATTCCTCATGAATGTGAAGACAAAATTTCAAGTTTCTAATCTCACGTTAAAATGGTGTAAACTGTCATTTTATATGATTCTCTTTCAGAGCGAAATTTTTAACATGACGACGTCATCGAAATTGGTCTTGGACAGTCCAAAAAAATGTTAAATCCAACTCCGTTTTGATTGAATATCGCCAAAATTCAGGAATGACTAAAAACATTCTCACACACCATCGAACGTTTTTAAATTTTGACAAAAATTGCACCCGAAGGGTATCACACACACAGTGGGAATTTTGGACTATTAAAATAATCTGTCATAAAGTTTGCCATCTGCCATTGTAATTCTCGTAGGTTCTGCACTACTTTCTCAAGAGAGGGCAGTGTTTTGTTTTGACTGTTCAGCAGAAAGTTGGCCGTTGTGTGAACCATCGAACGCCCGTAAACTGTTTACACAACATTCAAGGATAAACTCGTTACAGACAGAATGTAACACCTTCCCATCCATGACCATGCATGGGACCTCCATTAAAATTTCTTTAAGTCTAATTCGTTCGCCCCCAAAATTCTTCTTTTAGATCTTTTTCTGAGAAAAGAGAAATCGCTGCTGCAAATTGATCTTTTTTTTTCTGAACGATGTTTGACAGATGAAGTTGTTTCAAAACGAAACAATTATGCCATGGACGATGCACAAAATGCATGTAATATGCAAAACTATTACTGTTTGTATACGAACATAACAGTTGATTGACGTGAGATAATGTCAAGATCCCGACTCAATCTTTCATTTTTTTTTAAATTGATGACCACTTAGTATTGCTTGCAGTACCTTAAATGAAAGCTTATAACTTTCTTGGATCTTCAAATAAGAGTTACCTAAATTTTCAGGTAAAATCTGCCCCCCAAAAACCCGGACCGATTAACAAAATGGAACATCAATGAATATAAAATTTTTAATCACCAACAGAGGGCGCCTGTCATTAATCTTTGCCAGATTTGCGCGCCAGCAATGTTTTCTATTTCTTATACATGTAGCACTGTTACGGGGACGAAGGTCATAGCTCCGAAGCAACACTTCACTTATCATTAACCCCCTTTTGTCATAAGTTTAGGGTAAACTGATTGAGATGGTTTTTAAAAAGGAGCAAATAGACAATAAAAATTCAAAAATGAACAGACAAATCTTAAAGATAAATAGGGCCTACAATTGTAACAATAAGGCCTATATAATAAAATAAAGTAAAGGAACAGACAATGGATGAGACTACTTTTCAGCCTCGATATGGTTACATTACACCGAATGGAAAGAACATAATATGGCGTGATAGAGGGGTACCTCTGTCTCCTCAAGACAGGGAAGGGTCTCTCAACATCACGGTGTACTTGACATAAAGTACCGCAGAGCTAGACTAGCTCAAGCAAAATGATGATCGTTTTTGTCATAGAGACTCGATGTTCACTTTTATAATGTTGCATTTACACAAGTAAGGTCCGCAACAGCTGTGACGAATTACTTCCAATTTACTGCGACATCGCCCCTGAACACACGATATGATGGCATGCTGTGAAGCTACGTTTATTAAATTCTGACAGCGTGTCTTTAAATGAAAGTAAAATACTTCTTTTTGTTTGGGTTTGTGTTATTTGTTAAATCTGGACAACGTATGCATGCTGTATGGTATGGGGCATTTTGGTTACACATCTGTCCACAATATCTAAATGAATGTTTTACTCAGATTTGTTTTAATTAATTGTCTTAAATTTATGTATTTGTTTTTAAAATTATTATTACATAATTATTTATAAAATCTAGATATACATGTATATGCGTACTATTTTTGCTTGACTTGGTTCTTGTTTACTTAAAACTGAACAAATTTAATTTCTATGCCATTACCAATATCCTGTGTGCCCAATACTCGATTTCTCAATTTCGATTTGCTCCAGTGCCTAGGGAAGTGAGAGCCGATGGAAGTAAAAACTGAAAAAGTATACATATTTAAAAAAAAACCACAAAAAGCACCCCATGACCAATCACAAGAAACCGTCGTTTTTTTTGAGAATGTGCCCACCATATTTTATGACATACTCACAGGGAGGTTGCAAGATGTGTTTATTTGAAATTCAGAAATTGTTTATTGAATTTTTCCACTGCAGGAAAAGGAATGATGTATATTAAAAGTGGCGTGAGTTCAACTCTTAACGGTCAGTTTAAATATTTTACTACTCATCTTTCCTCTGCCGCCTGGGTCTCAGTTTACCTCGGGACATTCCGCGGGAAACATAAAAAGGAACCGCGGGAAAATTACTTCAAAAACTCACAAAAGAAACAAGTATAATCCTCCTTGGTGAACAGTTCAAAGACCTTTGGCTTCTCCTCGACGAATATCAGTTAGCGGGGTCCGTGACCTGGGAGACGCATGCAAACTGACAGCACCTGCGGGCGAGATGTCACGCGCAGCTGTAGGGGGTTAGATTAGGGGCTCCCCAGTCCCCCCTTGCGAGTCCACCGTCGGGACAAGAAAACTGCGTCCCGTAAAATGATGCTCGCTGAGTTGTTGTCACGTACTCTGGCGCGATGTGCATTTTGTTTGTTTGTTTTTAGTTTCAGTCTGAATGGTCCCCGTTCGAATCGTCATAATTTGCCCCCAAGGTCACGCATGCCGATTGTCACTTTAGGAAATCATCAAATGGCCACTTCTGAATTTGACGCTGTAATCACACACGAATGCAGAAAATCAGCAAATATTGTTTGCGCCTGTTTTAAAAAACAACATCGAGGAACCCCGAGCTCATCCCAACATGTTGGGCGTAATCTTCTGCCCGGCTTACGGCTCCGTCAGTTATTTTGCGCTTTCGGTATACGGGGATTCAAACAGGCGAAGCCGGAGACTAAAAGCCGAAGCCCAAGCTCAAGCCGTGATTTCCAAAAAGCGCAAAGGGTATAGACTTTGTTTTGCTCTTCTGTGAATCCTTAAGTCCTATTACTATTGTTAATATTATTATTATTATTGCAAACGATACACATACGTCACCACATAAAAAGGTCTACGCACACAATTTCCCAATTTTGAATCTCACGGTCGCAGTGTTCTAAACCGTTGTATTTCACACAATACAATGATGTTGAACAGTGAATTTATTTGGAAGATACGTTGTTTTCAATAGCTATCAAACATTGTTGATGGAAAAAACCCGGGAGAATGTTACTGTTGAAAAAAAAAACACACACAAAAAAACCACAAAAACCAAAACACGTCATGGTGATAAACTTTGAGCTTACCGGGAAAAAAAGGAAACAACCTCTCCATCGGGTTCGTTGTATAATACAATAATGTGGTTCGATGAATCAAAACGACAAATGTCAATGCGACAAAAAGTTACCTGTAATATGGTTTATTTTATAAGACGTGCCACATCAAACAATGTTATTGTGGCGTGATTGAATGCCATTGTATATTGATTGGGTTACCGCCAACAGGGGCCTCTAAACACGGGCATTTCTTAAAATCTCTCAAAATGTTGCTGTTTGCAATTGCCCCTTGTCCCTTTTTAAAGAGTTGTTCGCGCGCTAAATCACCCGCAGTATGTTGTAATGATCTTAGTAGTGATTTAAAAGACATACATTTGCGTCTCAGCAGAACACACGGTCCGCCATTTTGTGGAGTCAAAAATTTAGTTACTACAAAGTAGCAGACCGTGTTATGTTATGAAATTACATAGAAACCACACACTTTCAAGGGACATTCAAATGAATAATTAAATTCTACTTTTAAAATATCTGCCCAACCAGATTAATTTGTTCACAAACCCCTCTTACAGTGTCCAACCCGAAAGCAACGAGTCCCTAGCTCTCTCTAAAGTATACACACAAAACTAATTTGATATAAGGTTTACAATGTGAAGAGTTGTGTTAACTGTCTAGTTCGAAACCATCGAAATCACCCCGTCAAAATGTATGATCGTGCGTCTGACAATTATGTTGATGTCGCTCATAATAAGGGGTGCTTTACCTTATTGTTTCTGTAAAAAAAAAATTATGAAAAAACTAAACAAAAGTCCAAACAAACAATATAAAAAAAACCAAAACAATGCAAAAAACAAGAAATGAATAACAATTATAAAAAAAACATTTAAAAAACAGATTAAACCAAATGTTAATATTACAAAAGAGATAAAAGTCACACCTCTGACCAGATTTAAAATCAAGTTTACGATGCAAAGTTCAAAACCGCGACATTCTGTTTTACTTCGTGTGCTGGTACCTGTGAAGCTGGTACCTGTGAAGCTGCGAAACGGTGGACATGTGAGTCACGTGTCCTCACCATCAGCGACTGCATCCTTCAACCATTTTATGAACTGATCCAACGAGTAGCCAAACAGTTTATAATCTAACTCATAAAGTCTTGCTAATTTCAAAATATCTTCATGTTCCAACTGCAGAAACTCCCGTCTGGCTAACTTGGGTGTTTTTGAGGGATGTATTGGAGGAAATGTTACAGGGATGTTGGAATGGCCCGATGGAGAGATTACCTGAAGAATTGCTTCGGCGTCGGGGCCCAAAGTCTCATAATGCCCGATGAGATCGTAACGGACACTACAAGGGCGACACCGGGGGAGGTACGGCTGCCAGTGCATATCTCCCTGCAACGGCGAGGGGACTGGCCCAGTGATATAACCAACAAAGTCTGCGAAGCTGATGTTTCCAGCTTCTCCGTGTCCTTGAGAAGAAAATGAGTTATTATGTAGTGAGAGTCGGGAACGTTTAATTTGGGGACCCCAGATGGCTTGGTAGTCGCGGCGCTGCGGACCGTCAACGAACTTCTCACGCCATCCGGAGAACACTCTCAACATGGGCTCTCTGACAAACATGAACTTGGTGTAGTGACGCAGGCGGTATTCTCTGTCCTGTTTTGAGTACGTGCCAAGCCGATGAAGCCGGTGCCCTGCCTTCAACCCTCCGGTTGGATCAGCCAGGGCCATGGTGTCCAAGACTTTACGCCAGGCCATCGACGACACCTTCCGGACCTCACAGAAGATGTACTTGTTGCGGTCGTCGACTAGGAGGTGGCTAGGAGCTTGCCCTGCCGAGAAGGGACGCTTCATTTGGTCACAGGTCTCTTGAAGGACTTGATATCGGAGCAGCATGCTTCTCCAGACCTTGTAGTTATTTCGACTAAGATTGCTAGATGGGTCGTCAAGAAAGCGATAGCTCTCTTCTTCTAAGATGCGACGATCTTCAGACAGAGATTTGAAGTTGCGCGGCGGCTTAACATTTGCCGAATCATGGCCATCTTCTGATGTGGTCTAGAAACAAAAATAACAGAGCAAGACGTCTCAGCAGTTAAATTTTGATTAAAACTAGTGCTGGTAGGGCCTAGTGTGTGATTATCACACCATGAAAAGGTATAGATTTCCACCTCCATGACCACACAATACATACTTTACAGACGATATAACCAAACAATGTGCCGGACCCGTTTCCAAAAACAGAAAAACAATGTTACGCAAGCTGCAAATAGTATGACATTTTTGTTTTGTTTATAAAACAAAAAACAGCACAGACCTACGTAATATGACGCCGGGATACATTGTCAAAGATCATTCAAACGGCTGATTTTGTAAAGGAAAATTGTACTAAATAAACATTTCTTATCGACAAAAATCTTAAAGTCAACTTGACAGTTATAAAGAGAAATTTGCTTGTTGGTACATACAGTCAATGATAAATCAAGTTCGATTGGCTGACTATAAGGTCGACCAGACTTAACCATAGTCGATCTAAATAATAATAATAATAACAATAACCAGATATTAGGTTTTTGTGAACAAACACAAAGCTGTTCCGAGTAGTTTTGCTTTGATGAACGCTCCATAAAGCATGTCTGACTTTTAGAAAGAGACCGTTCACCTTTGGCATGCACTTATTTTGACTTGAAATGTGCCTATCAAAACCTAAAACTACATGTAATCTTCATTCTGATACTGAGTCTGAAAGAGAACAGGTCTCACAAGTTAGTACGTAAAGTGAACAACCCTTATATCACAAACTGATCTCACAAATTAGTACGCAGAGCGATATAACCCTGTATTTTTTTTTATAGTAAAACAAAAACAAAAACAGGTCTCATAAGTTAGTACGCATTGTGTACGCAAATTGAACTACCTGTCATATCAAGGAAAAGCTCTCAAAAGTTAGTACGTTAAGTGAAATAAGTCTCATATCAAAGAACAGGACTCACAAACTAGTACGTAAAGCGAAATAACCCTGCAATATCAAGGAACAGGTCTCATAAGTTAGCCTAGTACTTAAAGTTTACGTAAAGTGGACCTGCTCATGCACTGTGCCGCATTTTGAATAAACTCCACCATCAAACGGGAAGACTGTAAAAACGGTTTGCCCGACGTAAAGTCAATGGATTTTTCTCTCGGCTTAATCTACACCAAAAGATGAACTTTTTTAATTTTCAGGGTTTTCGTTCAAAGGTATTGTATTGGGACAGCTTTGATCCCATACCCGTAACTTCTGTAAAAAAAGTGCCGTGTTGCATGACTGCTTGCTATGGTTTATTGTGTGACACAATGAGTCACATTAAAAATACAACTTCGTAATCTAGACTTTATGATGTAAACGTAACCATTGTGCTCATGGTTTCACCATTGGTATTGTCATTAAATTCGGTTTCATTGTGCTGTCTGATACCTTCAAAACATTCATGTTGTTTTGATCAGGCTAATTGTGCCCTGATTTATGGTTCGTTGAACGTGCGGGGGCGGTTGTGGCGGCAACCCACTGTTATCCTTTTGAAATAAAAACGTGAGTTATTATCTCATGTTCGACCCTAGTACTATTCTCGTCTAGCTTTATGTAATAGGGTCATAACGTGAGGCCATTAAACAATTCTTCTCAAATCTTATGAATGAGCTTAGACTCGTGTAAGTCGGCGTACGTAAAGAGTATTTTGTACAATATACAAAAGACGCAAAGACCCATTCCGTGAATTTTGCCTGGGAATCCAAAATATTGTTCTCTGACAATGTTTTGTACTTGGGTGAAAACGCTCAATAAATGATGTCATAGTGACGTCGTTCATTATTTGAGGCCGGCAAACACATCTACCGTATCCCAGTAATGTAAAACTGAAAACATTTTGACGATCGGCGGTATACTTTTTGAGATATGGGTTCTTATATGGCGCTTTATCACACCCTAGGGGCGTATATCAAATCGCTCCGTAATTTCTCCTGCAAGATGGGGAGCTATATTTTGAAGTATGAGACCTATTCCTTTATAGCACCATGATTTACAAGGTGCTGTGGTGCAATATGCAGCAAATCAAACCAGGAACACCGGGGCGAACCCCTTCTCTTTACGATAAGTGCACTGGGTTCTTTTATACGTGCATTACACAACAACGGCGGGACCAACGGCTGTACGTCCCATCCAAAGGACGGAGTAATAATGGTTAAGAGTCTTGCTGAGACACAAGTGTCACGACCGGGACTCGAACCCACACTCTGCTGATCAGAAAAACCCGAGCTTGAGTCCGGTGCTCTTATCCGCTCGGCCACGCCACGCCACGCCACTGATAATGTCTGCTAGCCCCAAAGCACTGTTTCGAAGGTTACGTCACAATTAATGAGCAGCTTAACGATAGCGGTAGGTTTTGTTCGACACGACAATTATTTATCTTTGAAGTTAGATAATTAATTTATAAATGCACTAAAGCAGATAAAGAAAAAAGAAAGCAAATATAAATGAAAATGATTTGTCAACAATTTGCTTCGTTGTGTATAAACTACATTGACTTATAACTATTTTGACTGTCATCAACTAGCCACGTTCAAGTGGAAACATACCACGCATGCTTGATTTAAGTCACGTTGACGAAAGGTCGGCACCCGAACTTGCTCCAGAATACCACTTTATTTATTTGTAATCATAAGTGTCCGCTTCAATAATGCATTTTCTGGGTATTCGCTGAATTAACGCGGTCAATTGTATTGCCCATGTATGTTTATCCAATACGAAGCTGACATTAGAGCAAACCGGATGGGGAAATGGGAGTAGATGACGTCACAAGCTTGTTTAGGTTCACAAAGAGGACAAGAGGAAAATAAGTTACGAACTATTTGGCAATTATTAACTTTATAATACATAACATTCTAAGCTAACCAATGAAAATGACCCTAGTCTGTGTCGATATCAATGACGTCATGTTACGATGGGATGATGAGATTTGGGGGATAGGCCTACACTACAAAAAATAAAATAAAAAAAAGGGTCAGAATTGACTCGGCTTACAGGTCCCTATGGGCGACTTGATCCATTGAGTTCCAGTCGAAGTTTTTTTTAGAGTGCAGTAAGATCAATAAGGAATAACAGCAAATTGAAATAAATGTTTTATCAAACAATAGCCCGTGGGGTGGTACAGTTTTAATTTACGGTTATACTAAGTACATTCAAACAAACAACACAAGTTCAAAAATTTAGCAAAACAGAACTCTATTGATTCTGAGCATTGTAAGGTTACTGGGAAGTATTTCAGTACCGTATAGTATTCAATTGTATGTTGTCTTGTAAAAAGGATTTGTTCATGCTTGAACTTCTTCATAAAGTTCAGTCTTTGTCTGATCAAAGCACGCACACAACAGCCGTAGGGTTTAGGTACACCCCCCCCCTTCCAAAGCATACAAATAGCCGTCAGTGCAGTGTTTCGTGCCAGTAGCGCCAAGGACTCCTCAAACTGCGTAACGTTACGTGACTTTCGCTAAATGAAGTAGGACAACACCAACAAACATTCCCGCCGACCATTACTGCATTTTAAATGTTACTGGGTGATTCTTGTGTTTTGTGTGGATGAAGGTAGTGCCGCAAGGTGCTTACTTTGGTGTACTATTTTAAAATTTGTTCGTATGCCGTTGGACAGCAGCTGATATCGTCACTGATTTATTTTGGTAAGTAAAGCATTCAACATCTTTACCACTAAATACTAGATGGACAACAGTTTAAACTTTTCGACCGGCCCAGACCCAGCATGGAGCGGGACTGAACCTTCGCCTGAGCCCATCGGGTTCATCGGGAGTAATAGACTCCTTATCGTTTCAGAAAAAAAGTAATTCCAAAGTGAAACATGAATCATTAATTTGTTTCAGAAAGCCCCCCCCCCCCAAAAAAAAGGAGACCTAAATCGGGAAAAATGGAGAGGGGTCATTCGGCAATTGAGGGTATAGCGGCAAAGTCCCCTTACATGTGGAACTTAACTGCGTTTTCATACACAAACTAATCAGCCAAAAACGGCCAGAAGTTTTGTTCCAGTTCAGTTTATTTCCACAGTGGCCATCACAAATGTATCAAAAGTATAATAATGCAGCTTGTTGAACAAAGTAGTGAAACTGTAGAGGTACACATAATAAGAAGCACAGCTCGTAAAAGGCACGGGCCCTAAACGAAGCATGTGACATCCCAACAGAGCTGCTCAAGCATCAACAACAGAGCTGCCCGCCACAATCTAATATTTTATTATTACGTTTTAATGTTACCAAAATACAACGTAAAATATGTTTTATTTATGCAGCAACAACAGAGCTCCTCAAGCTTCTGGCCGTTCTGGCTGATTAGTTTGTGTGTGAAAACGCAGTTCAGTTCCACATTGTAAGGGGACTTTACCGCTACTCTCATTGTTTGGGAAATTAATATCCTCCAAGAAAAATTCATTGTT
>CM021527.1:9343078-9359632 GCA_010994315.2 Pisaster ochraceus
AAAAAAAAAAAAAAAAAAATCAAACAAAAACACAACCCACTTGTGAATAGCGTAAATCTATTTCAAGCTCGTAATTATGTTTTGTTAAAACGCGTACCAGCTGTTTATAGTTGAGCTCAATATGGAAGTATTTTCTGATTGGTGTTGAGGGTTAATTAATTAAAAGAAAAAGGGAATCCCTGTTTCCGGTACAACACAGACTGTAAAGACGCGCTTCAAATCGACCTGTTGCCTTAAAAGATGATGGATGATTATATACAAATTAATAGCTTATTTTAGTTTTGAGTTTTGTTGTAAAGCGGATGTTATTTCATGAAAACGCGGCGGGGGCGGGGGGCGGGGGGCGGTTGGTAGACTTACACAATTGAACTGCAATCGGCAGTGATTGTTTGAAGACGCAACTCACCATGGACGTGTGAATTTGTAGTCTGGTGTCTCATCGCATTCAATACATGGTATAGACCTACATAGATATTACTCGTCCAAAATCGATATTTCTCTCCATGTGAAGATCTTTTCTTATATTTTAAGAGCACAAACTAAGTCGATATATTTTAATTTAGGATGGATTTTATGATTGAAATAACACAAAACTATACTTTTCAAAAACAGACCGATTCGCCTCGGGGTGTATTACACGAGAATGAAACATCTGGAACCTGTGGACTGTAAATCCAACATTTTGAAGTGTTCTGTCCTTAGTTTTGAAATTCCTGACCCACAGGTATACTTTCCTTTACACAGTTCTGTTTAAATGTGTTATACAGGATTGGTAGACACAGATAGGGTTCATGTTTTATGTGATCAACCAACTTAACATGAAATAACAAACCTGTGAAAATTTGGGCTAAATCCATCGTGTGAGTCAGGAGATAATAGTGAAAAAACAACGGACGATTTTCAGCATGTAAACACATCGTACTTAATTTTGGTTGTAAACAACCGAAATGAGCTTTTTTTGTATAAGTTTTCAGATAAAGCCGCATTGAATGTAATTGTATACAATTAACATTCATTACGGCTTGATGTAAGACTAACCTCAAAGATCACGTAATTTATTCGAACCAAAAATCCGGTTCGAATGAATCACGTGACCTTAACTTGTTTTTTAAATGCTCGAAAACGGCAAAATTTGATGATTTCGTTCAGAGTCATGTCTGGGTGTATTGTGTAGCTTTAAATAGCCCAACGATATCCGATGTCCCATCTAAAGGACAAAGCAATTATGGTAATTGGTGTCTTGCTCAAAGGACGCAACTGTCATGACCGGGACTCCCAGTGCTGATCAGAAACACCAGATCTTAAGACCGGTGCTCTTATAACCGCTTGGCCACAAAACTAACATACCTTCTTCGGCATCTCTAAATCTTCTGTCTCTAGTCTTCTGTCGTTTCCTAAGGTAAAGATCAGAAAACAAACATAATAGCATTGTTTTTTTCCAGCTATTTTAAATCTGAAATGGTTTGTAAGTTACGAAATTGCTACAAACTCTTTCTTCGCCAATGTTGATTGTTAATAGCATACCAAACCCTTCATAATATTAACTGATGCGTGTGAACTCCTATGTAAATCAATGTAGCCTACACCACTGCTGGACTTTTTCCCAAACCTGGGCGCGGGTTCCAACCCCGGCTTGGGCTCCGTCTGCAGTTTCTGGAGCAGCGTACAATGTGTACGGTGATTCCAATATCAAACGGAGGCAGGGCCGTAGATTGAACCTGTAAGCTGAGGTTTAGGAAAACGCACCAAGAAATATCAGCGGTATCGAAACCGTATACTCCTTACATAATAACTGTGCTGCATTTTGACATGTAATCTGTTTAAAGTTAAAAAAAAATAGATTAAGCTGTTGCAAACTGCTTACCAGCCAAAAGGTAGAAATGGTATAAATGCAAACAATAGTTAATGGCCTGACGTTTCGAATCGAGTAGAGTCTTTTTCGAATGCTAAATAACCAAAGGTTAAAGTTGATCAACAGAGAGATTTAGCATGTTCTATTTTCCTCAAAATCACATGGAGATTCGGAAATACCTTTTCAGAGGCAGTGTTTATTTTTGATCATCATCGGCCACACTAAGTTCAAGACAAATTGAAATAGATAATTTTTTAGGCATTGCATGGTGGTGAGGTACCATTGTAATTCGGTTTGCGGTAACACCATGTGTACATCTACTTTGCTGTGTAGATTTGTTCTTTGAGAACTAGATCTTGCGTTATTCTACTGCCGCTGAGTGAAATAGACATTATTTATTTAAACTTCTCTTATTATTATTATGATTTCCGGTTTATCAAAACAATGCATTTGTAGCACAGGGGCTAAATTGCTACAAAGTTTACAATTTAAAAACAATACAATAAACATCAAATTACTACTTTAAAAATGACGGTGAATGAGACAAACTAAATATGGGTGGAAAAAAAAGTGAAAGAATTATCTGTCTGCAGCCTCCAGTGTTTAAATGTCCTTGACCGTGTTGATAAAACCTTGTTCGAAGTACATGCATCATTGTTTGTGCGTTAGTTCCAATAATAAAAGGGGATGTATAAAAGACCAATATGGTTGTCAACACATCACAAGGTTGGTCTCACTACATGTATGGTAAATTTATAACCATATTGCAATATAGGTGCTGCTCGCTTATAGTTAACACCTTATTGGTTAAGAGTGTGTGCATCTTACAGCGGCGAAAGTGTTACAAGTTCCCAAGCTTACAAACAAGGAACTCATTACAATGTCTTCAAGAAAAGACAAACTTATGTTTTGTGGAAACGGTCGCATGATTTAGTAATAACAAGGTTTGTTTCAAATTATGTTCATAACTGATTAAAGGTATTAGACAGAATTGGTAACGAAAAGGAAAAAAAAAATCGTAAATTTTAGTCTGAAAGCTTACTGATTATGAACTTCATGCTGGAAGCATTTGTCTGTGAAATAGTGCCCTCTGAAATGAAGTCATATTTGATAAAACTGGTTGGTACAACCAAAATTAAGTACACTGTGTAATAACTTGCTGAAAGTTGTGCACTGTTTTCTCACTATTTTCTCCTGAATCACACAACGGATGCAGCCCAAATTTTCACAGGTTTGTTATTTCACGTAATGGTTAACCACACAAAACATGAACACTGTCTGCAACTAGGCCTATTTGTAGGATTTGTTCAGCTCTCCCAATTCTGTATAATACCTTTATGATCCAATTATATACACATCAGCCTTTTCAACAAATAGTGTGTTTGTGCGATTTGTTACAGCCTACTAGCCCATGTTGGACTCCTCTGTTGCACGCAACGGAGACCGACGTCCCGTAAGGGCTGGTACCGCCACCAACTTCAAATCAAAGTCAGAATTTAAAAATTCAGATTTAAACTTGATTTAAATAGACCTGAGGCCGAGGGGCTGAGTAGCACCTTGACTATATTTAATTTATGGAACAAAGCTATAACCTATAGTTCAGTGTATATATCCAACCTATTGGATTAAGTGGTCTACCGTATGTAGACTTTAATTTGTTTGGCAATTCTTTTTTTATTTGTTATAATATAACTTTTACATACGACTGGTTTTTGCCGACTGGGTGGAACCGCTGTGGTCGGTTGCACTGGCAGTGTACATTTTTGAAGTGACTGAACTAAAGAATGGCGACACAATTGCCACAATGACGACAAATGATGTTATTATAGTCAACAAGCGAAACACACATCTGCAGGAAATAGATTTCATCTCACTGGCTTGCTGGTGACTCTAGATCACAGTTGTTGTTTTTTCAAGACAAAAAACACCATTCAATCTTCACGTGCATCTATCTCCCCTAAAACAACAGCTTAAAAGTAATTATAAAACTTGCAATCTGCAAAAGGCATGCTACGCACGCGCGCAAGAAGAACTCTTCTTGACGCGCACGCAATAATGCTGAATACGCAGCTCAATGTGATGATCCTGGTACCACCTGCTTGCCAGACGCGCGCGTCCGCGTAAGTACGGACGCAGGCGAGATTTTAACAATCTTTGTATACTTCACAAATACATTTTACGCGCGCGTCAGCCGTAAAATGAGGTGCATGCTAGTCTAGATAATGACAAAATAGACCTTTCCATTGCAACGTCACAGCCCGAGTTTTTGCCAACCAAGTGTTGGAAACCTATGGGAAGCCATGCATGCAAAACAAAACTACAGTTTTAAACAAACTTACACACAAATTCAAAAATAGTGTTGGATTTTTTGGGGAAAAAAGCAACCAATCATTGGATGTATTTGTTTATTTTTTTGTCTAATTTGCAGAAGTGTTGAATTTGGTCACACTATCTGTTAACACGATTGCATGGTTTGATAACACTCTCATTCGGCCGTCCATGCCAACCAGAGCGGTTTGTTTATCAACAAAAGGAGGTCCATAATTTGTCACTATCTTAGGAGGAAGCTTGCACCTCGTTTAAGGATATAGACCAAAAGTGCGTTTTCGCGGTCCTTAACCAATAATTTAATTAACAGCAGTTGAACCCGCCCAACAAGAAACGGTGGCGAACACTCAGTCTTGTCTAAAAGACGCCATTTGTAGAGACACGGGAAGGAGGCCGGTCCACTATTTAAAAGGACGAGCATTCACCAAAATACAATAAGTACAAAATCCACCTGATGACGTTTAATTAAAATCCAAATTAATCTCCCGCACATGAGCTGATTTTAATCCTCCATTCAATAGCACACATTACAAAATATAGTAACACACTTATAAAGGGCGAAAGTCAAAACGACATGAGGCTGGCAACATAGGCCCTACATACATCACAAGTGTACAATATCTCGATTGATTTAGCCCTAAAATGACAATATTGTTCTCATGAAAAGACGATTAGATTCAAAACATGACTAACAGATAGCTCCATAACACTATCCCTCCCCAGATAAATAGTTTCTGGAACATGGCCAGAGACATGCTCCCTACAAAAATAGAAGGAAATACCACTCGAAAATAAACGTGCTCTCTCTTGCTGAAAGCTAAAATATAAAAAGAGAACGAGCATAAAGGTCGCGACCCCGAACTTAACTTGTTATTCTAATGACAATGTTGATCAGACACTTAAACACCGATGGCGCATTGAGGTTCCGTACAGGTTCCCTACTTTACGACCACGCGACCCCTGAGTGCTCCAAAAACAAATACAAGTGCCACCCTGAAAGGATTTATGGATCTTCCCTCCCTTATTATGCATCATAAGTGTCTGAATCTAGCAAAATGCATGTAATACCTGCTACATGTATGTAGCATCCTCCATAGTAGCATGTATTTACTATGCACTTTGCTAGATTCAGACATTATTTTATGATGCATAATAAGGGAGAGAAGATTATTTGAGTCACGGTGTAACACAGACACCAGTGTCTCGGTTACGCGTGAAACTGTCGGCTTTTACTTCTTGGCCTACGTTTGAAGGTTTTCATTGAAAATAGCTGGATTACAGTATACCCACTATACATTATACCAAATGTTCAATGGCGTGTATTACTGTACAACAAAATACAACACGCAATCTCATGCATCCACAAAATTTGAATGACAAGAAGTTTCAATACATGTGTATGTATCCACAAGTTCGAAAAAACACAAAAAGGAAACTTGAACTTTTAGAAATGAAAAGTACATAAGCGATGGTGCGGAAAAAAAAAAAACCTCTTTCACAAGAGCTGACACCAGTATATGCTAAGCGCTATTTCTGCCTAAGCAGAGCTATGACATTTGGACCGAGTTTATAAAGACTGCAAAGGGTCTTCACACTTCGAAATTCTCAGAGTTCGGGTTAGCTTTATTTCAACATAAAACATTTTTGTGGTAAATACCGTACGCCTAGTATCAGTGCAACGAACGACAGCAATTGTTTATTTGTTATGATAATTGATAGTGTCAGGCCTACTGACTATACCGATGTTGAAGGAGAAACCAGCCATGACCGTATGGGTTGTTTTTTTAGCTCTTAAAATCATCGACCTTGCCGCGAACAATTCCAAATCTCTCCAAGGAATCAGCGACCACGGGCTTTAAATGCCTGTTCTTCCAATTAAAGCGAATAGTCCCATCGTCTCTATCAGCACCATTATTTCAACACAAATGGTTCGTGCAATTTAAACAATTCCCGTAAATGCATAATTTGAGTGGAGATCACCGTCGCCATGGCAACCGTTTGTTCTTTGCTTAGCTGTCGGAAATGTCATTGTTCTGAGATTTTATTGTGTGTTGGGACTTTGCAAATATTTATCAGATATGAAACGCAATATTATGGTCAACGGTAAAGCACGCGGGGAATCCAATACTGTATAAATGCTGGTAATTTCTGTACGTTTTTAGACGGCCTCGGTTCGGCACTAAATTCAAACAGTTTTATTCGATTAGATCCTTTATTTCATAATTTGATTGTCGTAAAAACGATTAGTTCGGCGCAACGAAATGAGCATTTTTATTTTCCTGATAAGAACGGGCATCTGGAAAGTGGAAATAATGATTACAATAATGTGGACTCAAGAACGACTCTTTAAAAGCAATCTTTGACCGGACATACATATTTTTTTCATTTTGGCCTAAGAATCATCTTGAGTCTGCCTCCCTCTAAATAATTTTTGATATCTGGACTTTTGAGATTAAATATTAACAGGAGAGTAAAGTGTCACCTTTTATAATCTTTAATGCGATAATTTTAAAATGTTTTTCAACTTTCACACGCAGACAATTATTTGTTTTTACCTTTTCGTCAGATTAAAAGAAAAGAAAAGAAGAGCTAACGGTACAAGAGTGACGAAAAGGGCTTCTTTGAGAACATTTCAAACGCCCAAACTGCAATTTTAATTGGCCAGAAGGGGCCCTGGTAAAAATGGTGCACCCCTTGTGCCCCCCTTCCATTCATATTTCACCCCCATAGTATTGGCGCTGGTGAGTTGTGTTGGAGACGAAACCGTCCCAATAAAACTACAATACAGTTTAAATTTATTCATTTTTTGTTTTAATCCCCTGTGTCTATATTCTTAGATTCACCAGCATCCACGTAGCCCCAGCCCACCCCATAATCTACAATGAAGACACTCGAAGAGAACTACTACGTCCAGACCTTGGAAGAATTCATCAAGAGATGTGATCAGGAACCGGTCACGTTGGACTGGATTCGGGCGAAGATGCCACCGCTTCTCAAGGCCGTCCGATGGCCCGTCAACACGGCCGAGGTAGTCCGGGTCATCGGGGTTGGGTCCGGGAATGGTGAGTCTATTTTTCCGGTATTCTGACAACTATGAGAGACCACTATTGACGCATTGTCACAGGGATGTGGTGGATATTATTTGTCCTGTTTTAAATTAGTCTGGTTATAATTATACCAAAAAATTATACCAATTATCTCATTATCATTGTAGGATCATTCAATTTTTTGTTTATTTTAAGTCACGTGTTCTGTTTCGTTATATATCCGCTCATAAAGAATTTACTTCTTATATAAAGGTAGGGTCATACTTTGGTAATATCCCTGAAAAAAAAGTAGTGTATTTTTCATCTGAAAGCCTAGTTAGAAAGATGGTAAAGGTAAGAAGCATCCTGTAAAATAATTTCTCCTGAAGTGCCCCCTTTTATTATAAATCATTAAAAAGAATGTCGAAAAAATTGGAATCTCCAAAGATCACCCTCAGGCGAATTTTGGAGACCCAAATGTCCGTGGTGTCCGTTCGTGAATGCTGCAGCCAGAGATACGGTTGGTACCCGCTGTGGTCTCGATAAACGTGGGTGGATTTGATTCTCGTGTGAAAATACCGCGGCACTTTTTTTCTCTCTTTTAACCAGTGAGCCTATAGACACCGTGCTCAGCTGAAACTTTCACAGTCAGGTGAATTTATTGTTTCCTAATTGATGCCTAAATCATCATTACGTTGACAAAGACCAATGAACCTACCTTAAAGTTGAACTTTGCTGCCATTATCATGGATCGTACGGCTCTGTTTTTGTAATTCGTTTTAACAAACGTTGATTTTGTGATGTACGGAAATCTTGCGAACCATTCTTCATCAAAACAAGTTGGCAAAATATTTATCAAAAACTTTGCAGTGGTATTTGACAACTGATTAAAATCGCTTCAAGCGATACGCGACTACTTTTTTCCAGAATCATTCTGTCATTTTGAATCTGCAGATTCAATTGATTAGAGTGTTTTCTTATTAGAATCAAGTATATACACCACCACCAACAACAGTTTGGACCATCAAGGTTGTGCCTTTCTTGTTCTCGAATTTGTCCAATTGAACTTTCGACATTAATGTGTCCGTTTGAAAGGTTTGCTTGAACTTTTAGAGTAAAGTCTGACCGAAATAAACAAATCATAAACAAGCGAAGAAACCAGTCGGTATAACGTGACATTCAAGAGCGAGGTAGGCCTGTTAATATTCATCAATTGAATACTCTCTCTGAATGCATGTAATAAGCAAATTTCACATCGTGCGTGCGCACTGGCTGGCGAATCAAAATGAGGGAACATCGCGCCTTTTTTGTATGGGGATATGATAGTGTCTGTACGCATGCGTGAATGTAATTGGCTTGATTCATAGGAAAGGCTATTTCTTCAAACGGACACAAGCCAGAAAAAAAAACCCATAAAAAAGGAATAAAGCACAACCAAAAGTTCATTAAGACGTTCAGGGTGTCTTTAAGTCGAGGTTATTCTTATTGGGTCGAGTCTATTTGTTTTGACACGGCAACGAGCAACAATGGCGAGGAACTTTATTGAAAAAATAATTCAAGAGATTCCCCTGATAGTGGTGTTATTTTTAGGATTGCAACAAATTTGTTTGGCAAAAACTTATTGGGACTTATCTCTGCGACGATAACATTTTTTAAAATCTCACATCAACATTTTCCTTTATTTCTTTGTATCTTTAAAATATATTTTTTTCGCGAACGGGGCTATGGAGTTGGAGTGAGTGTTGTGTTGGGAAGACGTCGTTCGCTCGACCCCACTGGTCTCATATTACAAGACCGCAGAGATGGGCTGATGTGTCGCGTGTACAACTTCTTGTTCGGGATGTTGTGTTGCATGATGGGATTGATTGTACTGCCGATCGGTGCAATGTGCAAATTCACAACTGATACACACACGTTTAGCCTAAACATATGACGTCACGTTTCAAGGCCAGACACCAGCGCAGCCTAAACGAATGTTACCGGATGTACCTTTTGACCTCGCATTAATTTCACATGGAGACATTCGTAGTCAATTCACACGTACATGTACACATTACAAAGTGAATAAAACAACACTACATGATGTACACGCTGCATGCAGACGATCGAAAGTGCCAGCTGACAAACCACACCACCTCGGACCAATCATTACCCAGATATGAAAAGCTTACGTCGCTGCATGTTTATCCAATGTTTATGAAACCATTGTATTCAATGAAATCATTGGGCCAATAAGACCATCGGATAAAGACAGGGGACAAGTCTAACACACAGTATGATATTGCAAACGACCATTGGCAGACTTTGGATCGCTAGGTGGCAGCAGAATTACCAGGTATATTTCAATTTTTTACGTAGTTCTGAGCATGCGCACATAACAGAGAACGATTGATTTACCTGGTAAGTCTGCTGCCACCTAGTGTCCAAAAAGTCGCCCATTTTCACCCTTCTTTTCAAAGTTGCGACAAGAATACAACTACTCAGGTGTGATGACAATAACGATTTCCAATGGTGAGGGGGTGGGGGTTGGCTATTGGGCCAGGGAAAATGGTCCAATAAAATCTCACAATACAATGCCCCATACCCAGAACCCATTGACAATTGATTGGTCTTCCAAAAAAACCAATTAATATGTACTTGGGAATACCCTTTAATTCAAATTTTAAATGCTGTAAAAAGATCGCCCGAAAGTTTCTTTTAGAAAGGTCAAGTAGGGTCATTGTCTAAATGCCGTTGAATGTAGTCTGACCCACTGCCTTTATCTGCAAGTATAAAGACAGGCACTCGTCCTACAAACTTCATTGGATAGACATACATACATACATGTACATACATGTACATTTACACTGACGCGGATCCACTGATTTTGATACAATCCACATGAGTGTGGATGTTCGGAACGGTCATTTGGCATGCAAGGCCAAAGGTACATCTGGCAGGTTCTAAAGGCCAGTATCTGGCGTTATTCATGAGCCTGGATGTCAGGCGTCAGATGTTCGGGCTACATGGCATGAACCTTTGACAACGTGTTCGCTGAGCCCCACTGGTAGGCGCTGGGGTCGAGCGAACGATGACTGGACTTACCGGCGTGTTGACCCAAATTCGTTGTCATTTGGAAGCAAGGTTTCAGGGGGACAATCTGTGCATTATTCAGGGCACAAAGATCAATATGCACAGTAAGATGATCTCATGAGATAAACACCTAAGACGGCCCCTGATTTACGTCTCCTGTCATCCTCTTTCCCATTGTAGGTATCATGGATGTAGATGTGTTGAAAAATGTTATCCAGGAGTGTCCAGAAAACCCACTGCATTGCGTAGGGATCGAACCCAACCCAGACGAGCTGACACGATACAAGAAAAGGGCTGCAGATGATAAGGACATCCCCCAGCTCAAGACAACCTTCGAGTGGCATGCAAAAACCTCAGAGGATTTCGAGGTAAGAGCAGTTGGATCTTGGGATAATGATGTGATTCTGGACGATTCAGAAAAACAATGAGTTTCTTTTCTTATAATGAACCAATACACCAACACCATTTTGGGAGTCACAAATTGCACGAAAAGTTTGGTAAACGCTGCGTCACCTAAAATGCACACTATACACAGTTTAGCACACTGGGACATTGGCTTCCAAAATGGTGCAACCAAGATTCAAGTGATGATGACGACATGTTAAGTTGGATTGATTACGTGGAAAAGTCAACATTCTTCGCAAAAAATACAGAGTTCACGTCCATCAAACCAATTGCCTTTGTATTATTTGCAAGACATTGTATACCTTTGGGAAAATGGAACCGTGTTAGGGGCGTTTCCTAAAAATGTACATGTAGTTATTATACCCAGATTTATCTGTTTTTCTTTAAAAAAAAACCCTAAGATTTCTGTGGGCCTACTCTACATTAGCCTGAACATCTGACATCACACTTCGAGGCTCGTGAATAACGCCAGTTACCAGCCTTGGGCTACCTGGCGGGATCCTGCCAGATGTACCTTTGACCTCAAATCCCATTTACACATGCACACACATTACACTCAATTACATACAAACATTATGAACACGCAGCAACAGACGGTCGAGTGTACAGTTAACTGCTGAGTAGCTGAAGGACTATCGTCACTTCAGAGCAGACCAATTATAACAAAGAAATTGAAAGCTTACTTCACTGCAAATTTATCCACTAATATCATAGGGCCTGTAAGACCAGTGCCTGTCTTCATCCTTGCGGATGAAGACAGGGGAGCAGGCTAACCATACATCGACTCTCTTTGGTGTGATAAAAAATAACCTCGTCAGGGTTTAAATATTGGTGGCACACTTTATAGTTAATACCCACATTCTTCTGGCTCTACTTTAAAATATAAAAAAGACTGAACAACTTTTCTTTACCTATCTTTTATCCAGAGGTTATTACCAAGTCAGCCAGGCTGTCGGTATCACGTGATCCACATGTTCCAGATGTTGTACCACGTGCGTGACATGGAGGAGACCATTTTGAACTACTTGGATAAACTGGTAGAGGGCGGTCTAATGGTTATAACGATTGCCTCAAAAGGTACATACCTATGAAATCAATAAATTATAAATGATGTGATATGTCAAGACAGAATAAATCTGAGGTTTTTTTAATAAAAGGTATGGTTGGTGCTAGCCTTCATCTATTAAGGTGACCCTCATCATAGAGTAGTTACAAAATGACACACTGTCTGGGAATATCTGAACGGAATTTTCGTTTAGTTTTGACCTAAAACTCAACTTGGGTACTGGATACAATTTGTGTAAATTTTGTGGTATAACGTGACACTACACGGGATACAAGCTGTACAACATGATTAGCCAGCATCATTTCTGGCCAGCCCATTGCTGTGTCCATCCAAATATTAGAGTTTCACGCGGGCACGAGGCTGTTTTCAAAAAGCCTGGCTGTCCACCTAATAAATTATAGGAGCAAGTTTGGCTTTTCCGCCGCACCCTAACCAGCACGTGCTGTCAAAGTGCCACCAGAAACCATGTGTCTATGTTGAAGTCTCTTGAGCATGCTTTAATGTTAGGCTCTAAAAAGAAAAAGAAAAACCCCAGACAAAGCCACCAGAGGACGATCATTGTACATGCATCGAGCAAAGATAAGACTGTTCATAATTGCTCTTTGGATTTCCGATCATGAGGCAAACATTCAAAAGAAGACACAACCAAAATCTTTAACGCAGTTTCATCAAGGATAAATTCACTTATAAAAAGAGCTGTTTCCCATCCTCCCCAAAAAAGTTTATGTATTCACGAAAGTGTCAAGGAATTTCCAATGTTTTCTCTTTCCTCTTACAAGATGGAAACGACCTCCTGCAGGCCTTTGAAGATTACGAAGCCACCCTTGTAGATCTCCCGGAGCTCCCCGCCCAGAACAACAAGAGGTACAGCGACGACGTATTGCCCATTCTCCGTCGCCACGGCATCCACTACCGCCTGGAGAACGTCTCTTACAAGGTGGACGTCTCGGAGTGCTTCGTTAAGGCGTCCAAGGCTGGGAAGCTTCTGTTGGACTTTATATGCCTGACCAACGCCACCCGCGTCTACCAGAGCCTGGCAGAGGGGAACCGAAGTGCGCTGCTGAACAGCATGAGCAACTACTGTGAATACGGGAGCAACGAAGAAATGAAGCTAACGTTGACATTCGACTGCATTACTTTCTTCAAGGGGGATGTTGCCTGTGTTAACGGCGCGAATTGATACCGGAGTTGCTTTTGGCTTCCATAATTATGTTAAACAAAATGGTGTAGGGATTATATCTGGGTGTACCCTTCAAGATGAGAATGATTTGCAACTTTTATTGTCTCCTTGCAGACGCGGAATGCACATATCTGCAACTTGCCCGTCTACCATTCCCACAATTTTTGGGAATCAAGTCTTTTGTGCAGATTTAGAATACCCAAAATGGCGGACAGGTTAGTCGCGTGTATAAGCGCGCTGTGCATTGTGCAAGGGGTCAGTACAAAGAAGTTGGCATTGAATGAAGAGTTGGTATCAGTATTTTTGTTTTCATTAAAACGCTCTTTTTGGGTGATTGTTTGGGTATGTATAGGGATCTTACTTTATTATGGAAAATAATAGTGTCGTGACCCGGTCTTTATGGAGTGGTAATGACCGGAGTGGTAATGACCGGTTTGGTGGCTGGCCGCTGTAATGGACTGCACTAAAGGCGAGGTCTATTCACAAACCGGAGCCGCAGCCAAGCCTGGCCGGTATGGCAGGAGATTCTGTACCCCATAGATTCTGCCCTTCATGCGGGGAAATAGGCCTACTATGTAGAAATTTCGTCTGATAGCGACCTCTTTTGATCTACTTCCTTCAGTCTATGGCAATTTACCGTATGGGTGAAACACACCGGGGCCAATTTACCCTGTGACACTTGGATACCATGGGCCTGAAGCGAGAAACACAGTTGGAATCGGAACTTCGGAGGCGGAAACGTGTAGCCGAGCTCAAAGTGGGACCCGGAGTTGGAGATGGAACCAAAGCCGGAGACGTAGTTGAAGCCGGTTCGGGCACTGCGAAAAGATCTTACCGGAAAACGCCTACCGCTATATTATTAACCGACGTGCTGTTTAGACGTTTGGCTCATAACTTTGGTTTGCTTCCTTGCTTGTTAAGTAAAACTATTTCCTTATAAAGATTATGAGTTGGCTTATTGTGCCGCTACCTTTTAGATGTGGAGGGCGCACTGCAAAATATTTTCTCGTGAGGTATGGAGCTTCTCCTGCAAGTAATGCTTTTCATACGGGGGAAATTTTTGTAGGAATTAGACCCCATGCATAAAACATCAAACTCTCAAACAGCGCCCTCATTGAGGAAAAAGACGGCAGATCATCGGACAACACCTGCTGTTGGTGCTTTAGACTGTTTCCCTGTCCTTATCCTTGCGGATAAGGACAGGCACCGGTCCATTAATCCGGTGCTTGGACATACATGCAGTGTATGTAATGTTGTTCTGTCATCCGTGTGAATGGGATGCAGGGTCAAAGGTACATCTGCCATTATCCGGTTTGGCAGGTATCTGGCGTTATTCACGAGCCTCGAAGTGTGACGTCAGTTTTTCGGGCTATTGGTGCTTAAAAACGTGCGCGTGACACCAGCGTACCAGCAGCATTGCGCAATATAGTTTTACATCACAAGCCCACAGTCCCCTCATAGACATTGTGTAATAAGTCTCGCGCGTATTCGAACTTCCAGGACCCATGTGGTAACAACCATACAGAGTTTTACGTGGGATTTGTTTCGAGATTTTGTTTTGTCAGTTAGTTTAGTTTAACGTAGTTAATGGCCATGAAAATTATATAGGTTGTCGGGAATGTAATACTGAGTGCTACAAAATATGAAAGTAAAATTAATTCAACAAAACAACGAAGAAACCGAGAATTAAACTTGAACTCAGCTTCCGGTTACTTGCACAAAAAGATGCATCAAGTCATGGAGCAACTGGTCCCCCCTTGTTCTTTTTTTTGACCTTGTGATCCTTCTAACTGTATGCAGTTTAGGGTGACCAAGTAACACCATACATACCAGATTGCCTCATGGTGCTGTCCTAATGTATTCGAAAAGTTAAGCCCCTGACATGAGCTAATCAGACGCGAACTTCCCCCAGCATTTACACCAATGCATCTTGGGACAGCCGACCCGGAACTACTTTCATTGTGTGCATTACGTCCGAGTCTTTTCCTGGACCCATGAAAAGATAATAAAATAGTCATTATCAAGGTAAAACTGCAACATGGTGCTGCCCTAATGTATTCAAAAAGTTAACAAAACTTTTACTAAATCTAACCATTATTTACAACCATGTCTAATTAAGTTTAAGACAATTGTTTAGTGCTTTGTGAAATCGAGCCTGAGCCTCTCTTTTTAGTGAGTACGTTCGATTAGCTTCCCCAGTCGACCCCGGTGTGCTCATCCGAGTGAGCTCCTTCCTGGACCCATGAAAAGATCATAAAATAATTATTCTCTCTAGGTAAAACATCAACATGAAATTATTTTACAAGCCCACGTTGATATAAAAGTAGGCGTATGCGAATAAAAATTTAAAAAAAACTGAAGCTGAACAAAGTCGCTGATTTAAAGGTGAAAATTTGTGTCAAACTTACTGAAAGTTTCTCGCTGAATTACAAACAAAATGGTGGCCATTGAGAAAGTTTTTCATCGCGTCGTCATGCACCTGGGTCTGACCCGGGTGAACCACAACAATGACGTCAAGCTACTCGAACGCACTGGGGAGGTCAGACCTGGGTCGACCCGGGCAAGCTAATCGAACGCACCCTCTTGTTAAGGTACAACATAATATACATGATCGATTTAAAACTTGTGCTGTTGGTTCATGTTTATACACTATTAGGAAGTCATTGATAACAGTGAGAGACTTTCGGGAGTACAACCATGTGATGTATCTCTTTTAAAAGAAGTGGTGGCTCTGAGAAGAGCCGTTGTGTTCTTACTGTTGAAGACGAACAGAGTATCCTGCTCGAAACGTAGAGGACACACCGACCATCCTCATCAGAGCCACCACTTCTTTCAACAGAGATGGTTGCACCTGAAATTCTTTCACTATTATTAGTTATCCTTCTAAACCATGCAAAGCTTCAAATTTCATTTACTATTAGGAAACGTTATTATTTCAAATAATTATCCATATACCTTTATTTACTCATTTTACTATTTAAATTAGTAGTACTTAAAAACAGTCCTATATATTATTTCACACACGTATAACCTAAAGTACAACATGCTTATTTATGAACAATTATACACATGTCGGTATAAAAAGAGATGTACAAATATAAATTACATTTTCATCAACATTACTATAACCTAATAATATATTTTAACAATTATAATTTTATGTATGATGAATTGGGTATTTTTGGGGTGTCGGACTCGGAGCATAATTACGATTAAATTTAAGAGCATTAATAAAGACTATAATGCATGTGTACAACTTCTATACTGGTTGCGTAAGTGTGACGTAATTTTACCATAAACCACGCCAATTTTACAGTTGCCTAGTCAATGGCGTAACGGTTAACATAAGAGCCCATTCACCCTTGCACTGACGTATAGATAGGTTGCAATATGACGTAAATCGGCCATCTTTACGGGCAATTTGGAACACACAGTCATACGTTTTGCGTGAGAACGGCATGCAGCACGCGCACATTTCACAAAACTCGTTTCAAGATTGGTTAGTAAACTGCGCGGCTGCGTTAATAATTTGAGCGCTTGACGCGCCTGTGAGCCAAATAATGCGATTTGCCCGTAAAGATGGCGTCTATAGGGAACTATCTATACCGTCCAACCATAGAGTTAT
>CM021527.1:9369444-9383891 GCA_010994315.2 Pisaster ochraceus
GTGCAACCTTTGTGCCCCCTAAAGTTTTACCCTGTAGTTCGGCGTGACTTTTGAGGCTCCTGTATAGCGCAATTCTACAGATGAGCATTGTGCTTCACAAACACAGTACGATAATACATCAAACAACAGCAAGTAAAATCATAATTATAGGCCCCTTCGAAACCACAGCTTGGGCTTGGGCTTGGGCTTCGGCTCGGGGATCCGTCCACGTGTTTTTGAGTCCCCTAGCGAAAGCTTACGTTTTTAGAATAAATGTCGGAGCCAAAAGCCCAAGCCCAAGTCGAGGTTTCGAAAAGGGTCGTAATTCAATAACATCATCAGCAAAGTGAACATACTAAAACATATTGGTTTTGAGCTTAAGCTTGAAGGCATCAACTGTTTGTAAGTATATTTTGGTCTGTGGTATAACTGGTACCAGAACCCAAACACACTGAATGACCCATCGCCTATTCATTATTTACTCCTAGAGATATTTATGGTTGGACGAGTTTTTCACTTGTGGACAGACACAATAAACTGTGCAAGTCTCGCACGTGTTCGAACATTTTTGGAGACCTTTTTTTTTGTCCCATAATATGCATTGTTGTAACGCGTGAATGAAACAAACTCGTGCACTTTAACGGGTCCCAACGTTCGAACAGGCGCGAGACTTGCACAGTCTATGTTATTGAACAAAGTGACAGATCAAAATACAGCACAGAAATCCAACACTAAAATACAGAGTTGAATTGCAATGATGTGCAGTTTTACACCACCAGCTTTGTTACAAGTCCTGGTGGTCATTTTGGGTAATGAAGACATCTCATAATTGACTTGTAAAAAGCACGCTCTTGAATGGATAGGAAAAAAACATTTATTTACATCTAAAGTAAATACCATCAAAGAAAAATATCCATAAACATATACATCACAGTTGATGACAATCGTGAACAGTTTCAGCAGGGAAGGCACGTGCGACTTTTTATCTAAAATATCAAGTAATAAGCCATAACGAAACCTGTCTTATTTCTTAAAACCAATCACCCAATATAAAAAAAATATAAAAAAAACATTCTTGAGATAGTAACTATTATTCAGCCATTCCAATAGCGTCCACCGGACATTTTGTGATGGCCTTCCAAACATTCCTTCCTCTTTTCTTTTTACCCTCAGCATTCCGGTTATATCACGGTACAAGACGCCGTTCAGAACGTGTACTTTCTTGTGTTCTTACTGGGTATCACCAACCTCGCTCCCACCGTGCTTCAGCAGCGACATTTCCAGTTGATGTTTCATGTTAGCGCCAAAATGAGATCAGCTCTGCAGGTTCGATAGGTCGTTTCACTCTAAAACCTTCCGGGTTAGATTTGACCCAGATCGGAGTCCCGTGGGACCTAAACCATTTCTGAGTCAGCTTGACCCGGAATCTGTGTCAAAATTACCCGGAAATGGGTCAAACTGACGCCGAGTTCGAGTTAAAATCCCATTTTTAAACCACTTTCTGGGTTACCTGTGAACCAGAAGTGGGTCAAGCCCCCCGGGACTCGGACTTCGGGGCAATTCTGACTCGTGAGTTTTAGAGTGTTGTGTTGACATGTTTATGAAAGGAAATTGAAATTGTAGGTAAAGTTAACCACAAACAATGACTGTAAAAGTTGTGCTAGTTGTCGCCCCTTAACACAGTTTATAGAAAGTTCTATTGGTCAGAAACGCTGGTAATGATAGCAGTTGATGACAGTAAAATGAACCGGGAGCTGGCTTCTTATTCATGCTTGTGTAAATAGTATGTGAACTGGGAATCTAATTTCTCAAGTTTTTTCTTCTTCAGGCAATGATTAAAAACCGTCCACATTTTGTATTTCCATACAGTTTGTCTTGGGAATTGTAATACACATTTTACGAGGTGGTGTGAACTTGAGATGATATTCTGAATTTGAGTTGATCTTAACCACATTTTTGTTGCGTCACATAACACCTCCACAGAGATCTCACACTTGTTACACGAACTTAAAGCTACTTTAACACCAGGCTTTGTCATGCCTAAATGTAACATTGAGCGCAAAAGAAAATCTATACACTGCCCTCACTGGCTAGCCAAGATCATGTCAAATCATTTTTTTAACGTTTCTTTTGTTGTTGTCATTGTTTTTTCTTCAATCATTAATGTGACACAGCTGCTGCAAAGCTGAAAGTGTTATCTTCTTTTAATTTTTGGGGTTGTAAGTTAAAAAAAAATAAAATATGCGTATTGATGTTTTCTTTAGCTTGTTTTTGTGATATTTAAAATAATATTGTACAAAATGTAAATTCGATTACGGTCAGCCTTATGGTTGTTTTATGATTCAAATGAAATACACAATAAAAACAATAGCAATATTTATGTGTTACTACTATTGTAAAAATTCTTCAGGGCTCCGTGTATCTCAAAGCGCAGTATCTATCTCCTGTTGCTCTGCAAGGCGGTGATATGAACGCTGGACGACTGACGAACAACATCAGTACGGACCCTGCAAATGTCCAGCTGTTCGGCATGTTCTTTCACATGCTGTGGACAGCACCAATCCAGGTTGGTTGTTATAGTATAATGAGGGAAGAGGGCAGGGAGAGTGATATTAACAGCAGTTACTGAGATATTTGTTTAAATATTTTGTTGGCTTTATGTTTCATTTCTTCTTTTTATCTCGTTTCTTTTCTACAAACATAGCTTTTAGTTACACTCTACTTGTTGTACAGCATATTGGGCGTGTCGTCTTTAATTGGTTCGTCCATGTTTATAATCGCCATGTTGGGACAGGGATTCATCGCTAAGGGAATTAGAAAATTCCAAGCAAGAGTCATGGTGAGAAAGATTCCGTTTTTTTTAGATTCAATTTGCCCCGAGATCAAAACTTCCGGTCAGTACGACCTGGACCATGTTTCTCAGACCATTTTCCCAAATCAAACTGACACAGAAATGGGCGGGCCTCCGGGACCCGCACTCAGTTCTGACGCAGGAGGTTTAAGAGTGCAATGATTAATATGTGATTGTAGAGGATTGACAATATCTGGGATCAACAATTAAGAGTCATTTAAAAAAAAAACCACTATTATTATCATTTCCGCCTACGTAATCTCTGGCGCATGCGTAAATCCATTGACCACAACTGAATGCCCTCATACTGTTCATAACATTTATAACATCCCAGCTTGATTACTGCATGGAGGTGGTAATATCTACCTCCATGATTATTGCAACTCTCTTTAATTTGGTGTAACTCATCCAAGGTGAAAAACGTATAGGCTTCAAAAACTCATAAAACCGTGCTCATTTCCCCAGTCAATTACTCTGTTGATGGTACTTCTCTCATCACACATGTTGACTGTTTATCAATCCAGCAGCGTGTTTCACTCAAAGTCCTTTTGATGATGTTATTAAGTGCATACATGGTATTGCCCCTCAGTACTTGTGCGATCTACTCACTTTGTATCAACCGGGCAGGGCGACAAAGATCGTCTACAGACAAACCTCGTCTTACCATTGCTTTTAAATGTAAATCTCTCGGCGATAGGTCCTTTTTCAATAGCTTGCCCCAAACTTTGGAACACCATTCCCATCAGCAACGGGAACTCCCCGTCTCTAATTATTTTTAGGAAGCGTTTTTTTAAAACAATTCTTATTCATAATCCCAATTATTTCTCTATTCTTGTTGAGCGCTTCGATCTCCCTTTGTAAAAGCGCTTAATAAGTACTTATTTTTATCTATTATTATAATTATTACACAAAGTAACTAATTTTCAAAAACAGATAATCGTTACCTAACAACCAAGGGTAAACAAGCTATGCTCTATTTTTCCAAAGATGAAAATTGTTTGCAATTATTGAACATTAGGCCCTACCCGTGCACCGTAGAAATTGATTAATAGACCCCACAAACCTGATTTCTTCTCAACAGTGTTTCTTTTCCAAGTATTTCCTTTTTAATTTTTATCGAAAAGCAATTTGCAAAAACCTCATTTCTGAATCGAATTTTACTCAAACCGTTGCCACAGTAGGCCCATTTCATAGATTTGTCCGAAGCTTAAATCTGTAAGGCCAGATTCAAAGTTAAGTCCATATCACAGGGGACAATTTGCATGCGACAAGAAAATGCCTTCATATTTTATTTTTCTTATAAAATTTTTTTTCGGGGGGAGGAGGGATAGTGAGTTACAGCTAGAAGATTGTCTCTTGTGCTGAAGAAGTGTTCCTTTTGCGTACAGTGTACAAATAGTTGCTCTGCTGCCTGAAAAAAATTGCCCTGTGTGACATAGCCTCAACATAATAAAAAATAATGTAAAGATTCTTGCATCAAAACTCAGCGTAAAATGTAGTTTTTTTGTGAACGCGTATGAGTGATCATTATGATGAAAATTGAATTCCATTTTTTTTTCTTTTTTTTCCCGGTGGATGGTAGGGTTATTCGGATGATCGTCTGAAGGGGACCAACGAGCTTCTTCAAGGGATTAAGCTCATCAAACTGAATGGCTGGGAGGAACGTTTCAGAAGCCGAATCAAGAAATCCAGAGATAGTGAAATCGGAGAGCTGTACAAAGTGGCTGCACTCACCAGCTCAATGAGTAAATACTAATCGAGTTATTATCAATAATATTATCAACACATATTATGTGTTTGTGGAGACTCACAATAGAGTAATAGAGTGCGCCACCAAGAGTTTACGCTGGAAAGGTCAAGTTTAAAAGAAGATCTCAATAGTCTTTTTCGAAACCACGGCTTGGGCTTAAGCTCCAATTTGGGTCCGTCAATGTTTTTGAAAACATTGGCTTTCAGTTCGGTAAAGGCTTCAGATAGGTAGATGGAGTCGGAGCCAAAGCCGCAGCCAAAGCTGGAGCCAAAGTCGGAACCAAAGCCAAAGCCGTGGTTGCGAAAATGTCCTACGTGGAGGATTTACAGTGAATGGTGATATTTTAGCTTTTCGCGGGGCAGTAAAGCTTTGCTTGTAGGGAGGGTGTTCCTTTGGTAATTATTCCAAAAGTTAATGACCATAAAAACTAACCTGGTAGAGAGCACTGGAGAGCTGTTGATATTATAACACATTGTTCGAAATGACATCTTTGAAGTAATGCAGTTTTAAAGAAAGAGGTAAATTTTCACCAAAGAATTTGAATCCAAGAAAGGCTTCCGGCATGAAACCTTTCTCAGACATCTCATAGCACACTTAAAAATGCATTGTGTTTGTTTCCTTTATTATGTTCTTGCAACTTCGATGACCAATTGAGCCAAAATTTGTCATTATAAGCATTGAGATACACCAAGTGAGTGTACATTTACCAAAAGCGTACCCTGCCTTTAATGTCATCGTTACGCACACCCCAGTATCGAACATTTGTAACAAACTAAGGTTAGACTCTCATATCAAATCAAATTGTCTAATTGTGTAAGTAGAGTGGCAATAATCACCGTGATAAGACATTTACTTTCATAATGATGTTCACTTTGGTTTTATTTTCTCGCTTATAGCTCCAATTGTCATTTCGGCTGCTTCATTTGCGCTGGTTGTTGTAAGTAAAAAACCAAAATATATATATATATATATATCTATATTCTCGATGCTTAGAGTTGTACTTGATTAGTTGTGCTCGTTGTGGGCTCACTTTGAGGACCGGTGAATGAATTCTGCACATTATCTAATTTTTTTCTGAAGATTCATATCTTCCTGGGAGAACCATGACAACATATTGGTCCATCTCACATAGCTCACTGTATATTTCAACCATCATTTTGCAAAATTTCACGAGACAGTTTACCCAACATACATCAAACCATAAAAACTCTCGGGTCAGCATTGACCCAGACTGACTCGGATAGACTAGGATACTGCGTCAGTCTGACAAAGATTCCGGGTCATACTGACCCAGAAATAGGTCGGTCCCCCGTGGGATCCGGAATCCGGATAATTTCGGAACCGGGAGATTTTAGAATGTAATTTAGATAATACATTTAAAGGGAAGGCAGAGCACAATCTAGGAACATCCGGGTCAGAATTGACCCGGATCTGTGTCCCGTTGGGCATGACCCAATTCTGTGTCAGAATGACCCGGAACTTGTGGTCAAAATGACCCAGAAACGAGTCCAGACGACGCAGAATCTGATTTAAAAATCTATTTTTTTAAGGCCCCAAGGATCCGGAATCCGGATCAATTCCGACCCAGAAGTTTTAGAGTGTAATGTTATTCTCCTGCTCTAGTTTCAGTGGTCACGTTTTTAGAAACAACGAAAAGGTGTTTGTTTTATTTTACTTTTTCCATTCATTTTTTTACTTATTTTTAAATTCTTGACGGGGAGGGGGATTTAACAAATTTAAAAGTTGTGCTTTATATTGGTATTGTCGCAATCAAAATACTCATCGGTAATTTTAGACAGAAATATTTCTCGGGAGGATTGGCACACTTCCAGAAACCTTATTTTGTTTTCTTGTGATTTTTCCCAGCTATTTATCATTATCTTTTTCTTGAATCTATGCAGGCGTTTGGCCTCTATTATACCATAGAAGGTCAACCTCTGACCCCCGACGTCATGTTTCCGTCAATCACACTCTTCCAGGGGATGGCGGGTCCCTTGATGCTGCTCCCTAACTCCATCATGTTTGCCATCAACGCCTTCATCAGTCACGGGCGAATCAAGAAGTTTCTCGGTGCGCCGGAAGTGGAGGATAAGGTCAAAGGGCGCCAGAGAATGACGACGTTATCGGCAAGGGATACTTGCCACGATGGCGAGGTATTGTCCTTTGAAATTCAAGTTGCAATGGAGAAACACTCAGTGGCTGCGAAAAAGCTTGTCCTTAAGTCCAAAATGGTGGATTGCCTTAGACCATGTCTTTGATGTACACCGCGTGTTAAGATTGTGAACTTTAATTTGTCCAGAACCAATCACGTGATTTGCTACAAAAATGCATGTACATGGCTCAGGCGAACATGAGTAATGTACCAAACGGGATATATTAACTTGCTCGTACCCTACGTTTGGGTCGTTTTCACTGCCTAATATTAGAAATAGCCCGAGTATGTGGGGTTGCAAGTTGTTCAACTAAACAACGAAATGCAAGCTTCACCAACAAATTAATAAAGAAATATAGTAAAACTTAATTTGTAATGTTTGTCTCCCCCTCTTGCTATATATTACCATGATAAAACAAAACACGCTGTGTGTTGCACGTTGTGTGATTGGGGTCCATGCGTTTTGTACACCATGTACCCCATCACAGTGAGCATTATTAATTTGTATGCCACATGTATTGAGCCATCCTTTTTGAAGAACCACCTTCAGGGTGCAATAATCCCAACAAAGGGGAGGAGAGCAGACAAAAAAAGAAGAAGAAAAAAATAGATTGATGGTTATGGTTTTATATATTATTTAATTTAGGGCGATCTGAAACATACTTTGGACACCCCCATGAAAGATAGTGGCACGATCCCGCGGTTTAAGTTTGAATCAATGTTGTGCAATGCCATTTAACTAGTCTCGAAACCAGCTGTTTACTGTGTATGGAGTGTATAAAAAAGCTATCAATAAAAACGATAATTTTTACAGCATCGACACGACTCTACTATGAGACTTCAGAGAGCTGTCCAACAAGGAGATGCAAAGTATGGTACCTTTGACGAAGAGCCGGGACTAAAGGCTGCTGCAGCCCAACCGCTGCCGCCACCACCACCCACCCTTCCGGATAACTTGATTATGAAGGTAAATTGCTTCAGAAAGAAATACTCACCAAATAAATGAATTGTATACATTAAGTGTTTGAACATAAAAGAAAATAATAGAATAAAAAAAAAATTAAAACTGCGAGTGCACAATGTATAAAGACTGTTATGACCCGCATTCCATGTTTAAAACGCAACCACTGAAAGAAATGAAACTGTCGAGGTCACGTGCCTCCAGGGCCTCATGGCTACGCCGCTGCCTCAAAATAATATTTCGTTCCCTCGAAATGGTTGTTTACCGGCTCAGCACTGTACATTGCCCTGCAATCATGAAGGTAAAACACGAGTATACTATATTGAATGATGATGCTTGGTTTAGATTACAGATGCAACCCTTACATGGGAGGATGCGTCTACACCGGTGCTTAAGAATATCAACCTGGAGTTTGAGACCGGTAAGAGTGTTTATAGGGTTTGGTGTTTGGTGCTTGAACTTGACAATGATGCATCTTCAATAGCTTTATTCCGTGAATCCGGAGGTCGTTGGTTCAAATCCCGCTCGTCATTGTTTCTTTGTTCAAACCAAAATTTATTACAAATTTACCCATCCAGTTTCCCTTGTGGTTTAATACTTGATATTTTAATAACATGATCATGTAATTTATTTCTTGTATTATTTGAGTTTGTTCAGAAATGATAACCGTTGTTTTTATGTACATTCTTCATTGAAAATCTTGTCAGATTTATTGGAGAATTGTATGTGGTGTGGATGTATAAAGGACAGTGGTGTAACCAGACATTCTTATTTGGGCGTTGGGCGGTGGGCAGAGAGGGCAGTACATATGTTTGCGGCTATTTATTGGACGGAGCATTCATTTCTCATTTTGGAACAACGGTTCTAAGTGAGGGGGTGGGGGGCTTCCTCCCCTACCCCCTATTGTTACGCCAATAATAATTGGCGACTGTTGACACCCCCACCCGAGCGAAAAACGCACCCTTGACACCCCTACACTAAGAGCATATGGTGAAGCCAATCCCAACCTAAGAAAACATACGGCTGTGTAGAAATAGTGTTGCTTTAATTTGTCTGCCCACCCAATGCGTGATTTCTCTGTGTCTTTGTGCACCAGGCAAGTTGACGGCTGTTGTTGGGGAAGTAGGTAGCGGGAAATCGTCCCTGGTGTCGGCCATGCTTGGAGAGATGAAACTTGTGTCAGGAGACATTACATGGAGAAGGTATTAGAACAAGTAAATTGGAAAGAAAATTATGGACACTACAGAATAATGTATGCGTACACATTTACATGCTACAAACTTCTTGATCTGAGTTGACCCCGGGGCTGACCGATTTCTTGGACAGTATGATCCGAATTCCGTGTCAAAATGACCCGGGAATGGGTCAAACTAACGCACTAAATACGATTAAAATCCCGGTATCCGGGTCAATATGACCCGGGAGTTTTAAGAGTGACACAGTAAATAAAATATATGACAACATTCAACGATACAGACACTTTTTAAGAAGCAACGCCCACCAGCAATTGAAATGCATATTTTGTACTTTTGCAAAGAGAGACGAATTGGTCTTCTCATATATAGGGCCTACACTGCTACCGCAAACTTTGTAGTTTCCTTCCACTACTCATAGTCTAAGCCTTTGCATAGACACCTGTTTCCCATCAAACAAAACGATCGAGAGAGCCGCTTCATTTTCGCAATGTGAAACAAAATATTACCAGACAAAACTTACTCAGAGTTGTGGGGGCATTTTACTATTTTACAAACTAATGGGCAGACCTTCACTCTACAAATTCCCGGATCAAAATTGACCCATATTCCCGGTACCAGGGGGACCTGACCCGTTTCCGGTTCAAGTTGACCCGGAAACTTGTTTAAAAAAGTGGTTTCTCGACTCGGAATCTGCGTCAGTTTGACCCATTTCTGGTAATTTTGATACAAATTCCAGGTCATACTAACCCCAAACTTGGTTAGGCCCCACGGGACCTTGAATGCGAGTCAATTTTGACCCAGGAGTTTTTTTTGTTGTGTTTCCTCCATTCTTTGCCGTACATTTTGAAAAGCTGTGAGCGCAAACAATCCTACTTACTCATACTATAATACCAATTATTTATAAACACAAAAAAAAATAACTTTGAAAGTATACACTTTTTTTTCATCATGGAAGACTTATAACTTTTTACATGGTTTAAATAATTCGTTTCTTAAGTCTGTCCGCAGTGTTTGGTTGATTAATATAGATTATGTTTTCCGATTTGTATTTTGTGAAGTGACAAAAACAGCGTCGCGTATGCGAACCAGAAAGCCTGGCTGATCAACGCATCGCTGAAAGAAAACATCATATTCGGCTCAAAATACAACGAACAAAGGTATGTAACTACGTTATATTACTCAAGATTGCATCGATACTATATCTAGAATATCAGGAGTAGCATCAAGTGATCAATAGACTGTGCAAGTCTCGCGCGTAATCCAAATTCGGGGTTCACATTGATCCCAGCCATAAAAATTATTGAGTTTTAAGTAGGCGCGAGTCTGTTTCTTTGAGTACTTTAGTTTAACGTAGTTTATGGTTATACAACTTATATCACTTTTTAGGAAAATAAAGTTAAGACATATAGTTCATATATATATATATTTTAAACAAGTCAACAAAGAAAACCCGAGAATACGACTTGCCTCCGTTTCCGGTTACTTGTAAACAATTAAGAACTTTGCCCAACGTCAGTTCATGTCACCATTAAACCGGGTTGCTAAAAGAAGCATCCTCGTCCCAAGTTTTAAATTAGTTTCGATAATATTGATGACAAACTATTTGTATCGTTCAAAATTGAAATTGTATTTATAACAAATTGCAAATCGGGTATTTTTTTTTTTTTTTTAATTTTGTTTAAATATAATTTAAAAAGAAGATTTGATTTCATAGAAAACTACAGTTTTCGTTTGAAGTACTTTCTCGTTTTCGATACGAGCGAGACGTGCACAGTCAGCTCGGTTTGAGGGTTGAAAGACAACAGTTGGTCAATTCATGCAGCTGTCAAACATAATCAATACATTTAACCTGTACAGGGTTCAATATAAACGGTGCGTATATGAGCATCCCATGTTTCTTGAGGCAAATCTTTTTTTAAACTGCTTATCAAGCAAACTTACTTATTATAAAAGCTAAACTCGTGCAGTGTGTAGGTTCAAATCCCCGTCATTGCATTTGTGGCCGTGAGCAAGCATTTAACCATAGTTGCTTCTCTTATACCGGGTGTATAAATGGAAACATGTGAAGGCTGGGAAAGCGTTGTGTTAACCTCTTAGCACTAATTTAAGCAGCTTGGGGTTGTATGCTTCCCAGGAAGTGGGGAAAGTCTGAGGAATGATCTAAGTATGCCCGCTGAACGGTGACAATAGTGTTGTAAAGTGCCTTGATCTTGCTACTGGTATTTGCGTTATAATTCAAGCACAAATTATTATTATAATTATTATTAGAAGTAGTAATTAAAAATGTTTATGGTGCCCAGGTACCAGAAGACTATCGCAACATGCGGTCTCCGTCAGGACATCGACATGCTACCAGCAGGCGATAGGACTGAGATTGGAGAGAAGGGAATCAATCTGAGCGGTGGTCAGAAACAGCGCGTCAGTGTGGCAAGGGCTGTCTACAGTCATGCCCAAATTGTCATCTTGGTAAAGATAAATTAATCTCTACAGTGTTTAGTCATAGATTTCTCTTTAGTAAGGAATCGAAACAGATGATGTTAACCTTTGTCTACCTGTTGGTCTCCTCGTCATTTTACGTGATGCGAAAGCCAGTGTAATTATTGAAACACAATTAATGACGTGCGTGTCAATCACACTGGACTCAAGCTATGGTGTTTTTGATCCACAGATTTTGGGTTCAAGTTCCCGTCATCCCTTTGAACTCAAAATAAACAACTTAATCACTAAAGTAAGCTTGATACATGCATTCATTAGGGGACATAACCCCCCGATAATTTTCAGTTTCCGGATCTGATAACAAAGTTCCCGCTGTCAATGTCAACCTCGTGTGTACTATTCTTTGTGGACGTGTGTGCGATCTGTGACGAAGATGCACGAGGTGAATAGGTGCCATAGCCAATGTTTATCGAACAATTCTGATCTGAGCCATATATGGGTCAGACTGACCTGGAAGCAGAAAACAAATGGATTTCAACCCAGATTCTGCGTCAGTTTGACCCTTTTCGGGTCATATTCTGACACAGATTCCGGGGCCATACTGACCCATAAAAGTGTCAGGCTCCACGGAACTCGGAACCTTGGGTTGTCTTTAGTGTGCAATAACCTATCACTACATTTTGCATCTAGGATGATCCGATGTCCGCTCTTGACGTCCACGTTGGAACCCAAGTCTTCAACGAAGCAATTAAGAACTTCCTCATCGTGGAGCAGGGCAGATCCGTTGTCTTGGTGACACATCAGACACATTTCCTCCCGGAAGTGGACTTTGTAAGTCAGTCAAAGTTTAATTTGAACGGAGTTCATTAATTATCCTTTTAACCTTGCCTCATCCGAAACAAGGTTATGTAATAAACATGCAGTGACACACGTCGTTAGACGAAGGTTCGCCAAAACGTTTAAATAGAAAAAAAGGGGAAAAGGCCATCAAAATTGCATTTAAAGGGTATCAAAGACAGTGGCATTTGGCATAATTTTGGCGTGAGTTTAGAGACTTGTATTTGCTTGGGTCCATTTTCATAAGAACTTTATCTGCTGGAAAATGAATTGATCGCACAACTGAATTTGACTTTGGAGCCCCTTTTTAAGGCATTTTTATGTTGTTTTCCACAGGTAGTTGTGTTGAAGAGTGGAAGCGTTATGCAACAAGGCACACCGGCCGATATCCAGCGGGACAGTCCACTACTCTACAAGGGCTGGGTTGAGGCGGGGGCAGCGGTGACAACCCCTGGTGCGGCTGATGCGACCGGAGAGGACCAGGGTATCGACAAGGATATCCAGGCCTTGAGGAGGCAGATCTTTGAGAGAGAAAAAGAGATGAAGTTCAGGAAAGCTTCCAGGATGTCGAGGGCCAGCAGTATTTTAGAAGATGATGAGGATTTAGATGGTATGACGTAAGGGGCTGTCGGGATGTTGGGAAATTGCTTATTGCGGGTGCCCGACATAATAATTTGTATTAATAAAAAATAAATCTAAATCAAATTTAAAACCAATGACATAAATTGTACAATTCGATTAAATTAAAACAAATGTTCTTCCCCACTTGTGGCATGTCGTGTCTGAGTGATTGAGAGCACCGAAATCAAGGTCTGGTGTTTCTGATCAGCAGAGTATGGGTTTGAGTCCCAGTCGCGGCACTTGTATCCTTGGGCAAGATACTTTGTTTTGTCCTTCGGATGGGACATTGTAAGCCGTATTCCAGCGTACTGGGGTCGGGGGTGCACGTAAAAAAACCAGACCGGTCTTTCTGGTTCACTTCCAATAGCTTGCGAGTTGCAGTGATTAACTTATGAGGCATCCTTGGTTTCATTACAGCAATAACATGTTAATAATAATAATAATAATAATAGTTACAAACAAATTATGAAAACAGCCAATCTGCAACGACTGTGCACACGTGAGTGCAAAGTATCGGCCTATCAATATTGGATACACAACAGGGTAATGCCAAAGCAAATGAAATTTACACAAATCCTACTGAATAAGAAGACATACTTGAAATCAATCTGCTTTCCACAGATTTATGTCCCGTTGAAGATGATGTAGAAGAGGACGATGGCAGCAAATTGATCCATGCAGAGGAGCGCAACAAAGGCTCGGTATCATGGCGGGTCTATCTGTATTATCTTCAAGCCATTGGGCCCAAAGTGGTCGCCCTCGGACTGACTGTATTCCTAATCAACTTCTTCTTATCCACGTACGGCAACTACTGGATATCAAATTGGTCAGAGGCTGGACTGCAGCCAAATATGACACAGGTAAGTTCTCTTTTTTTGTAGTCACAGCGGGCCCCATTTCCGGCTGGTAAGCAGTGAGCACACAACTCTGCTTAGCAAAGCACCATCTTGCTTAGCTGAAGTGGAGTACCATTCAAAGTGTAATGCGATTTAAATAATTTCGGAAAATTGACTAGAGCGGGACTTGAACCCGCGACCTTCAGATTATTGTGCCGGCGCTCTACTAACTGAGCTATCTAGCCCTAATGTTGGCGGTGTCCCTATTGTTTTTTAATTTCTTTGTTCTGGGTGCCAGTCAGAAGCCATTCAACCTGTAACTGCCGTCTAGCCAGTGATCACACCCACGTTTACGATAACAACCTGGGAAGCAGCAGCAGATGGATCACCTTAAAGGGGATGCGACACCCTTAGTAGCAGTAAGCCGTAGCCGCCAGTACGGATACGGCTAAGCTTGGTCCCAGGCTCGGAGGTCGAGGACTGGTCACTCTTGTTTTAGACTCCATGAGGTTGCACTGATGCCCAAGTTGGGATTGTTCCCATTCACTGTCTGTGTGTGTTTTTTTTTACTTCTCCCAAAATAAACAAAGTGTTGATACTCTAATTACCAGGCGGAGATTGAGGCTTCCAATCAGTACTACATGATTGGATACACGGTCATCTCCGTAACGTCTGCCATAGTTGTCTATCTCTTCAGTGCAACAACATTCCTGTCCGCACTCACAGCGGGAAAGAACATCCACGAGAAAGTCTTGACAAATGTCACCCAGTCCCCCATGAGGTGAGTCAAAGAAAACTTGAGGAGGTCCGTTTAAATGTATTCTGTAT
>CM021527.1:9486026-9500503 GCA_010994315.2 Pisaster ochraceus
ATGTATTGAATGCTTTTTACTGTTTTACGTTCTGGAGTATTTTATCTGATGTAAAACTTATCTGGTTCTCATTTACTACTTTTTTTACTTTAAGGGCAACCCTTGACCTTGGACTGCGACACATTCAGATGGAGAAGAAGAACCAACATGACATCTACGCACGCAAGCTGCGAGAGAAAGAGCGTGATTTACGCAACTTGAAGAAGACAGAGCTTCAGCTGAAAGTAGCCAACGAGGGCTTGGCCCACACTCAGGTAGGAAGGAAGGCGGAGATAAAAGCATGTTTACAGTTTGTGATGTTGTGTTCTATCTCATGAATGTTTATGGGCCTTGAGGCATTACATTGTGAGGTATCAATGTATATCTACTTTGCTGTGTAGATTGTTCTTGAGAACTGCCTTGCTGTGTATTTACTGCCATGGAGTAGACAATAAAAGTAGTAGTCTTGGCTGGTTTCCTACCTCCCCAGGTAGTATTTAAGAAGCAGGACAGTGCTTTGCAGAACAAAGTGGTGTCCCGAATTCTGAAATCTACTCCGCGGCAGTCAAATAAATAGCATGACAAGTTCTCAAGAGCAAATGCTCACAGCAAAGTAGATAAATACATGGTGTTACAGCAAACTGAATAAGTATCATGTATTCTCTTGAAGTAATTCACCACGGTTTGACTTTAAGTAAAAATCAAGTTGTGTAAATTATCTAAACCTCATTCAAAGTCCCTGGTTAAGTCATTAGAAACTAGTAATTAGAAAACAAGTACCAATTTCATGGCTCTGCTTACTGTAAGTGAAAAATCAACACTTACCAAAGCAGGACAAACCATCAATAATGTAAGGATATTTCACAGTTTAGCAAGAAACGTTTGCTTGTGCTTGTGCGTACTTCATGTTACTAAGCATTCTTCTCTTGCTTAGCTAATGCAGAGATTCAGTGCTTACTTTTTAAGTGGAGAATGATGACAGTAAGCGGAGAATTCTGTGGTAAGCAGAGCCCAGAAAATGGGCTCTGGACTCAATGCAATAAGAGTAGACAGTCAACATGATGTGACTTCTTTACGGTCTTAACCTTTCTTATCTTAGAACTCTCAGAACTTTCCTTTTTTAAGTAGCCATAAAAATGTGTAATTTTCAAGTCTTCTTAGAATAACTTACCAACAAATTAATCTGAGTACTTGAACATCCTGGTTTGTCCTTGCAGTCTGTTTTTGACAAGGTAAAATCGCAAGCTGATGGGGGACCGAAAGACGACGGGTCCTTACTGGAGAAACGGAAGGAGTTGCAGAGAGAGGTTGAGCAGACTAAACGGATGCTTGGTAATCAGGTAATAGAACTTAGCAAGAGGATTATAATAAATGTAGGCTTCTTTCAACTTGGGGGATCAGGTTGGTACGGTGGTTTATTTTCCTGCCTTTCACCGCTGTGGACTCTGGTTGGAATCCCACCTCAGACCAGAGCCTTGCATGTGGATTGTGTTTTCAGTCCCTACCTGACTGCATGGGTTTTCCCATTGGGGTTTTCCTTCCGTGTCTGAAACTTTACATGTCATTTTTTTTTTCTATTCATCCTGTTATTGGAGTTAATTGTGCTGTTGGATGTGTAATAAATAAATAATACTGAAGGCTAGATGTAGCAAAGAGATTCGAGTCCCGGTCTTGACACTTGTGTCCCTAAGCAAGACACTTAACCATTATTGCTTCGTCCTTCTGGTAGAGGTAAAGCCATTGGTCCTGTGTGTTATGTAAAGCATGTAAAAGAACCCAGTTACCCTTATCGCTAAGCGAAGGGGTTTGCCCCGGTGTTTCTGGCAGTGGCTGCTGAGTGCGCCCCAGCACCTTGTAATTTAAGGTGTTACATAAATGGGTCTTATAATTCAAACAAATCAAAAACCTGTCTGGAAATAAATTAAGGGTAAGTGCTTTGAGACGCCGGTAGATAAAGATTTGTTGATTTTTATTATTCCTTTTCTATTCATCGACAGAATTCCCTAACAGCCGTGGAGCAGGTCAAAGTTGAGCAGAGCATTGCCGAGGAAGAGCGTCTGCTGTACGAACAGAGTGACCTACGCATAGAGGTCGTCGAGTTGACCCGTCTGGCAGCCATCAAGGGAGACGAGAGGGAGCAGAAAGCAAGAGATTTTATGCGAGCCGAACTGCGATATCACCGCGCTCTGGACGACCTGAAGGCCAAGGATCTGTCCATTATTGACAACAAGAAGAAGTACCAGGAGATGATGATAAGGTAAGAGATGTTGGTGGGTTAAGAGAGGAGTACCAAGGCAGTTTACATGTAGCCGTTTCAGGCATGATAGTGTGAAAAGCCAGCAGGTTTCTTCCCATGTACAAGCTAGCCTATCGGGCCGATACATGCAAATTTCGGCCAATTCGCCAAAAAGAAATATATATATTTTATTTTATTTTTCTCAACAAAATTGTGAGAAAGCCGTAAAGAATGCTCCAGATGGCACAGTAGGGCTTTTAAAACCAAGATAAACACCAAGTAGAATACATTCCGAAGATGTGGTTTCAATTTAGCGTGCTTCGGCCAAACATTTAAAAAAATTGGTCCAGAATGCCCCACAGTTTTGAAGAAACCTGGGTAGAACCCTGGCCAGTAAAATTCAGGCATGACATTCTTCCCACTCTTGCCTGATTTCGGTCTGTTTTGCCCATGGGAACATCAGTAAAATTGTGATTAAATGGGTTGAAAAGCCTGCACCATATGTACATGTAGGTGAGCCCTTGGACTTGGTAAAATGTTCCTACTTTTGCTTCAAGGGCCAAATATTATGCTTGAAAATTGTTATTAAATAGTCTGAAAAGTCTATTGAAGTGTAGACCACATGTAGGTCAACCCTTCAATGCAATAAACATTTCCTACTTTTTTTCCCAAGGGCCAATATAATGTCTGCAGTTCCAGGGGTCGATTTCACAAAGATATTCCTAACTTAGGACTAACTAGTCCTAAGAGTTATTAAAAACTTCAGGCTAGTCCTAAGTTAGGACGAGTAACTCGTCCTAACTCGAGATGAGACTAGTCTTAGCCATCTCCTAGAAGTAAAAAAGAATATTATAATCCTCGCTGGAATATTAAATCATGTTTAATAGAAAATGTCTGTTACACAACTGAATTAATCCTTTTCCATGCAGTGCAGTTTGCTACATTTAAGTTGCCTGTAAAAATGGCCTTTCATGACAAGATCCAGAGAGAATGACTTTTTGGGAGACCGGTTAATGACTTGATTACAGTATAAAAAAAAAGTCAAAAGGTGGCAGTATATTTTGGCTCACTTCTTCTTTATCCAAGTTTGTCTTTATTATGCAGCCCTCAACCAAAGTTGTGTCATGAATTGGGCATGTTTGTGCTGATTACGTTTAATGTTCTAAAGATAAAATAGTTGTTTACAATCTGTTTTCATTTGGATAAGCTTCATTCTCATGTGCTTGAGAGTTTAATATGCCAGTCCGAAAATGTACTGGGATGACATTTGCGAGAATTTTTTTTCAGGTTGCGTGATTTTGCGAAGATGTACGATGTGATCAAGAATGAGCGTAACAAGTGCGTGAATCTGATCCAGGCCAGCACACAGAAGGCTGCTGAAATGAGAGAGAAGATTAAGATTCTTCAGAATGAGATCGAGATCCTCCGTACATCCTGCCAAACCAAGGAGAGGTAAGACAGATGTAAAGGATAGAGGTCAAAGGTTAAGATTAAGGATTATATTTTCAAGTATAACGGGAAGTAGATCTGTGGCTCATACTTAAGCTTTGATAATTAGGAAATAACAGTGTGAGAAGCTGATCTTCACTGCCTCATAATGAACTTGGTGGCTGGTCGCTGTTAATGGATCGCGCCACCAACGAAGGTCATTTTTTTGTATTTCAACCTAAATTAAGTTTTTTCACTATTTTTTCCTGACTAGCACAACGGTTTAAGCCCAAATTTACAGGTTTGTTATTTTGTGTGTACTGTTGACCACACAAAACATTTATTGTCTGCAACTATTTTGTCCACTCTACCAATCCTGTATAATACCTTTTTATGTACACCATTACACATGGAGTCCAGGCCTAATATTTGCACATTTTTCCGTAGGCACTTACAGAAAGCCCGTCTGAAGCATGTCAATGCCGTCGTCTTGCGCGACCAGCTCCGCAATGAACTGGCTAAGCAACAGCGCATCGAGGAGGAGATGAGAGAGAAACGGGAACAGCAACGTCTGGACATTGCTAAGCTCAACCTGATGATCAATCAGGCAGAGGAACAGATGGTCAGACTTAGGAAACGATATGAGACCGCTGTACAACACCGTAATGACAGGTTGGTTTGGAATACTATTTGGTTTTTACCCATACAGCGATGTTTGAAAAGCACTGTATTATTACTAAGTACTTTCCCGAGTCCTGTGAAAAAAAACCATCCACAGGCATATTACTCGGGCGGGAATGGAACCCACAACCGTTGCTATTCTAGAATAGATTACTTACCACTAGACCACCGAGACTGCCCAGTAGCTAGAGGCAGTTTGAATCCTATATTTTAGCAGGGGGGATTGCAACAGTTAAAAAGGTTGGTTTTGTACCCCAAAAAATGACAAATGGGTATTTTATAGGTTGCTTTATTGCAGTTTGCATATTAAAAACGCACTCCTCACTATTGATGTCACTTTTTCTCCAAATACCCAAATGTCAGACAAACATTCCATCACCTAGCTCACACACAATCACCTTGGCGTGCCAAACCGCAGTACTACAACAATCTGTATTGACATGTTGTCTGAGATCCTGGTACGGAACTTCTATTTTTAACATTAATGGAAAGTGCTATTCACAACAGATGTAGGGGTTGAATGTTTTCCAAACGAATGCGTACAAAATATAGATATTACATTAAAGGAACACGTTGCCTTCGTGTTGGGCGGTTTGGGCTATAAAAGCGTTTGCTATGAAATGAATATGGTTGGAAAGATGTTTTAAAAGTAGAATACAATGATCCACATGAATATGTCCTAGAAATGTGTGGTTTTTGTTAACGCTTGTGACAAAGAACGGTCCGCCATTTTGTAGAGTCAAAATTTTGACTCCACTAAATGGCGGACATGCTCCGCTAGTCTTATTTCCAGTCGCAGCTGTTGAACTATGACTGAGCAATCACTATATTACTATCACGGCGGTCCTCTTGTACGCGTAGTATATCCAGCTTATGGATTGTAGCGCGGGGCCAACCTAGCGCTAACGCTTTGTGTGATGCAAGAAGGTCTGGTACCCATTGCTGATTGTGTACGTGTATCGTGATCATCACATCGGTATTATGACATGAGTCTGATCATGGAGGAAGAAAATCCTCCGTGGTCTGATCGTGATTTCGTCGTGTTTTTCTCGCCTCTGTGTTGCAAAATTGTCTGTTAGTATTATTGTCAGTATAAAGTGGAGCTGAAGAATAGACCCAATGTTAGTCTCAAGAAATTTTTCTTACCCGGATTGACGAGGTTTCTTCTTTTTGGATGTTTCTTTATCCTGTTGGCGATCCATTTTGACACCTCTATGCATGTACGGTGTGGGTGTAAACATGTTGCGAAGCGAGAAACAGAATGGTATATTACCTGCTGTTAAATACGGCTGACACACATTTAAGTTAACTCTGATAATTTTAGATCTTTTTATCATTTTGCAACTGTTTGTGCCTTGGTTATATGCTCACCATTGTGTACTCTCTGTATTATTGTGTACTCTTATGTATTCTTTTATTGATATCTATAGGTTTTGTGTGTATTTTATATTCCTATTGCTGGCTTTTTTCTTTTTATTGCCATTTTAAATACAATTTTCATGAATTTTTATTACATAATTTCCTGTTTATACTTTGAATTATTCCTTGAGTGCTTTTTTAATGTAACAATTTCCTAAATATTTGTGTAATAATTCTTGTGTAAAGCGCCTTAGTGCTTTTTTAATGGTGCCTTTTATTGTATCTTTTTCTCTTAATAATTTGTCTTAATCGCCTTAGAGCTTTTTTTTCCTTGAATTTGGCGCTATATAAATACTGTATTATTATTGTATTATATTGTATTATTATATTGTTTACATTTACCTGAGGGGTGTGGTCAGCAACAAGCCCTCAATATTGTTGTTAAACTAAAGAGTGTGGTAAACAACAGGCAATTTATAGTATTTTAGTTTACCTCGGGTGTTGTAAACAACAAGCCCTTAATCGTTTTTATTTACTGAAGAGGTGTGGTAACCAACATGCACTTGTTATTGTTTTTATTTACCTCAGGGGTGTGGTAAACAATAAGGTGTATTCTTTTTGTTTACCTCAGGGGTGTAGTAAACAAGTGCTTAATATTGTTTTTGTTTACCTCAGGTGTGTAGTAAACAAGTGCTTAATATTGTTGTTGTTTACATTAGGGGTGTAGTAAACAAGTGCTTAATATTGTTTTTGTTTACCTTAGGGGTGTAGTAAACAAGTGCTTAATATTGTTTTTGTTTACCTCAGGGGTGTAGTAAACAAGTGCTTAATATTGTTGTTGTTTACCTCAGGGGTGTTCAACTGATTGAGAGAAATGAGGAGGTCTGCATCTTCTACGAGAAGGTGAACATCCAGGAGGACATGATTCGTAAAGGAGACGTCGAGCTACAGATGAGAGAAGAGGAGATCCGCTTCCTTAAGATGCAGGTGACGGAGGAGAAGAGGGCCATCATGCTGGGGAGGCAAGCCCTGCCTAACAAGAGGGCCTTGGAGCAGGAGTTGGTCACATTGCAGATACAGGTACAGATAATAATCAACATAATCATAATTATAAGCAGGATTTATAAAGCGCCCAACAAGGATTCTAAAAGCTTAAAAACACGACCCCAACTAAACAGCACAAATTAACAGTGGAAAAAGTACAAGTTACAAGCCAAATAAAAAAAGAGTAGGCAAAATCAAAACTCGTGCTACACCGTGTGGCAAGAGCAAAATTTATCAAGTATCCCAGACACGAAAGTGAAGAAAAGCTTAAACCAAGCAGCGTGAGGTTGCACTTGACATTAAATAGCACAGCTTTCTCGCTTTCTTGATCTTCATGGTGGGTGTTGACTTTTTCTTGTCTAAGCGGGTCCTTGTAGCGGCTCAATATTATACAAATATTGAATGCATTGCGAGTCGCAGAATCATGAGGTAAAATCTGGACTATTCCATTTCGTGAGGCAAAGCCGAGTGAAATTGCAAAGCCAGATTTGGTTGAGTGATTACACTCTGTGACAATGCGCAGACGGCATGCATTCAGTATTTGTTTCATTCAACACACGTACAGATCCATGTCATTTGAAAACATTTTCACAATAAACACAAAATAGACACAGAAACTCGTCCACCTCACACTCCGATAATTCTTAAAATACCTTCTAAACAGCATGAATGACTGACTCCATGTAGACACCAACTTTGTCCACTGTGAGAAAATTTTGTTTCATTTAGACGAACGGACGGGAACAATTAATTTGGAAACGACACAGTATAACAGTTTCCATCTTTAAGGCAATTATTGTCTTTTTATGAGTGCACAACAATGCAAGGTGTAAATACTGTGTAGCACTCAGGACTTTTATCAAATTCCTTGCATTGTCGGTGAATCACTTTGTAGCGTAGAACAAATTAGAAGGCTAAGACCCAGCCCATAGCCAAAACCTAAGTTGTCCAGAAAGATGGCATCTATTGGGAACCATCTATTAAGGTCACCCATCACAAGGCTTTCAAATGGCCAGTTGAGATGCAGTCTTCAACCAAACAAAGAAAACGGCTTTCAAATGGCCATTGAAGATGCAGTCTTCAACCAAACAAAGAAAACGGCTTTCAAATGGCCAATGAAGATGCAGTCTTCAATCAAACAAAGAAAATGGCTTTCAAATGGCCATTGAAGATGCAGTCTTCAACCAAACAACAAAAAAACAATTGCCACGAGATCAAACAAGCAAACCAATCTTCTGATTTGATTTTGCCGCTGCAGCTATCTCAGTGTCAGGACCGCATGGGGGAACTAGAGAAAGAACTGGAGAACCCTTACGATGAGAAGAGAGTACGGTTCCTGGAAGGTAAAGACCTCAGCCCAGCAGGACTCAACAATAAGATTGAACAGGTAGGTAGAAAAGTCGGTGGTAAGAAACCCACGCAGAGACAGAGGTAGTCTTTTGTCGTGTATGGGTAGTATACAAATATTGGATGCATTTGAGTGCATTGTTGCAGAGTATAGTCCCAAGGTGAAATCTGGATTATTCTATTTCACGAAGTGATGGGAAAGACAGATTTCTCCCTAGTGATTATATTCTGAGACGATACACCGACGAAAAGCATACACTACCTGTTCTATATAACATAGATCCTTGTTATTTGAAGAAAAAAAAATCACAATAAACACAAAATAGACACGGAAACCTGTCCACCCCACACTCTGAAAAGTACATGTTATTTTGGCTGATGACCTTAATTTTGTAAGCATAAAGTTGCTGTGCTTAGCTTCTTTTTGTGCAGCTCTATGAAATTGGCCCCAGGTATATTGGGTCTGCTGACTGTGCTCAACATTTTATTGGATTTTGCCTGTGACAAGAGAAACAATCTTGTGGAATTACATTTATTGCTTCTTAATGAACATATCACTGAATGAGATTGTATATTTTGGTGTCATAGCTGGAGGTACGTCTAGCTGAGAAGGAAGAGGGTCTCCTTGAGAAGGATCTTGTCTACGAGCAAGTCCAGAGACTGGCTGAGAATGTCAGGAACAAAGTGGACAGTGGCAAAGAAGATACGCTTCAGCTAGCCAAGAAGGTATCTTAGTTTCAAACAATCAAGTAGGCTAGAAGGGGAGTGAGAGAATTCGAAGATTTGAGTTTTGAGGGATTCAAAAGTCATTCCATCTGGCTCCTGGAGTTTCGTTATTGTTGTTATTTATTCAACCAAGAATCAGTGGAAAATAAAGTACTAGCGATTAGCAATATCAGTTAAAGGAAACAAGTGACAAAATACACATGCCCCTACAAAACTCAAGTCAAAATAAAGCTTGGAGGGATAGGGTGGGATTGGCATGAGAACGGTAGGAGGGAAGGGCTGAGATTGAGCAAATGAGTACACGGAAAAAGACAGAGATTAAAATATAAGATCATTAATCGCTTCAAGCAGGTTTATGCATACTTTCAACACGATTCTTCATTTTTATCCTGTCAAGTTTTGATTTTCTGAGTGAAATAAGTTTTTGTGTTTTTTTCCTTTCTTGTCAATGGCAAATCTAATTGATGATAAAATAAATATGTGCCCAGCTGTATCTGTTTATTTATGTACTTCGTATTGATTGTCTTTGCTAATTGCATGTAACACACATAAGTTTGGAACTAAACACACACCATTTTCTAGGATGTCTTCGTCTCGTCGGTGCAAAAAACATTGTAGTTCGCACGAAAATGCTCCTTGCAAAATCGTTGTATCTCCGTGCGTACTTGTTTTGTGTGTACATCCAGGCAATTTGAAGTGAGATAAAATGTTTTGAAAGTTTCAGACTCGCCTGTAACGTTAATACTATTTTAAGAGATACAACAAATTGCACTGACACGACAAATTGATCCGACAAAGCACCCGGAAGGGTCATCTTGTGATGATTATGTCTTGAGTATGTCTTGGCAATTTTGTTTTTCCCCTCCAGGTAAACGAACTCCAGGCGAAGATCAAAGACATCACCCGTAAGATGATGGCATCGGTCTCGGAGCTGTCCATGACCCAGGCCGAAGCAGTCAACCTTCAGCAACAAGTCCGCACCAAGGAGAGCGAGCTGGACCAGGCGTATCTGCGTATGGAGCAAGGGGAAGCGCCCTCGCAGGAAGCTGCACGCACATGGGAACGAATGGTGCGGGATGAAAATAGAAGGAGAGAGGATACAACGATAAGAAAAATGGTACGTTTGGAGGTGTACTTAGAGGTGAAAGGGACGACTAGAAACAATGTATTTTTATAAATTTTCAACGCAAATATTAAAGGTTTTTTCAAGATCAAGCTACATTACCAAAACAAAACGCACCACTTGTACTTGGCAAATACCCAAATAAGTTTTTGAATATGTGAATTGACGATGGAAAGTAGTAGACAAACATTTAACTTCATGGGGTACCCAGGCTTAGAACAACTTTCTGCAACATTTGAAGTCTCTGCAACTAACAAGCTTTAATCACTTTGTCAAACAACTCAAACAGCTCAGTTTATTCCATTTTCCACAAATTTTTGTGTATCCTATTGTATTGTTGTTTTAACTTCTGTGTAATGTTGTGTAATTTTAGGCCTTTTTAATAAAATTTTTAATCTATTTTTTTTTCTTGTAACCTTTGTATTTTTAATATTTTTATTGTATCTTAGTTGTTTTTATGTCAGCTGGGATCCATGGGAGGTCAGCGAGATTTCTGACTTCATACTTAATGGATCACCCAGGATAAACAATAAATAAATAAATGTGGTTTATAACTTGATAAATAAATAAACAAATAAATTAATTTACATGATCCTCAGCTTAACCTGCTGAAAGCTGCAGCAACTCAACAATAACTGCAGCATTTTACCATTACTAATTTAAACCAAACAGGTTGTAGTATATGTAGGTGATGTCTTTCTTTGAACTTGAAATCTCACAAGTCTCAAATCTCACTGACATAAATCCCCAAGACATTATTCAATATCTTCTCTAACGAAAATGATGTCCTCTGCACTCAGGTTGAGGAAGACGAGGAGCAGTATCTGACGGCGGGTGGAACGACGACGACAGCCGAGCCCCGCCCCAACGCCTACATCCCCGATGACGACAGTGACCTCCCCGTACCTAGACCCTACGGTGTCCATGCTCCATTCAAACCACGGGAAGGCGGTGCCAATATGAGACACATCCGCAAGCCGATCATCAAACCTATTGAGATCTGAGATGTCTAAAGACAGCTTGCTGGATCAGGTAGTCGTGGTGCTGATATGGACTCCAGCCCAGGGGTGTGTCTTGGCAACCTCGACCTGAACAAATTTTCTGACGTGAAATTCACCAACTGAAACAATTTCCGAGAGTAACGCGAAAACGGGTCGATAACCAGAAACAGTTTGTGACATAGGTACATCTCGAGAAAATTGATATCCGGAAAATATTCATCCTTCATTTTTATATTCAAGAAATGAAACTTGGTCTTGACAATTTTATCAGCATTTTTGGATTGGTATGCTTCATGGTTTTTTCATTTTCAAAAGAAATTCAGTTGACCTTTTTTGGGGGGTCAGTTTGTAGAATCCGCCGTCTTAAAAAACCCAGCCTAACCAACTCAACATATCGGTTATGGTTTAGTTCAAATAGCTGCGCCACCCCGACGGAATTGAACACACAAAAAGACTTAACTAAGCACTGAAGCTCCAACATGTTTCTGGTCGGCGTTGCCAAAACTTGTCCTAAAATGACCTTTTCTGTTTGGGTATGTAACTTCTCACTCAGTCATTCTTAAAACAGGCCAGGAATGACAAAGAGGCCACTAAGGCTGTTGCACTGGTCTTGGTCCTAACTTCTTGGTTCCATAATCAGTGTGTTCAAATGCACATCACTTAAAATGATGGTCTCCCACCCACTCACTGACCCCAGTCAATGGTGCTTCGTTCTGGCTCGTCCATTGAGCTAACTGTCTGGGAACAATTTTCGGTTAGTGAACTCAACAGCTATTCTTTTTTTGTAAAATGATAACATATTTAAATGAATGTTGTTGGAAACACTTCTATATTGTATGTAAATAAAGACAACATTTGTATTTAATCAGTATGTAATAATCTGAATGAGATAGGGAAGTGAGAAATGGGATTGAGTTATATTTGATGAGTGGTGATGTTCTGTTGGTAGTGATGGGTGTAATTCAAGTAACCACGTAATGATATGCAAACATGTAAAGAATGATGAATCGATTTTGCAGCCAAAAATCTTCTGAAACCGTCCAGGATGTATAAATGTTGGCATTTCTTTATAGAATTAAAGACTTCATTAAATATAAATGTACAACCAATATATGAGAAGTTTGTGAAGTGGTTTTAGCGCCAGGTAATAACAAGACTAACATTATTTTGTATTTTACCCTACCGAGTTGTATTCCAGAAAGAAATTTTATCTTCCAAAATATTTGTAAATAACTCATCCGTCCTTACGTCTGGTAAACCAAGAATAAATATTCGTTTTCCAAATTAAGTATTCAGTTGTATATTTTACATTACGAAACTGTACATTTATAAATTTGTGGATTTCAAATTTGAAGAATGAATAAACGAAACGAAAAGAACAACAGAAGTCATTTTTCATTTGATCCTCGTTGACCGTCCACGTGAACGTTATATATCGTATATACAGTTGCATCGCCCGATTTGTTTTTTTCTTTTTTCGAAAGACCTAAAAACACGAAACTTTCTCCGAACGAATTTTGACAGATTATGATGTGTTGCGTATGCCACGCACAATGCCACAGTTTGTACCTGGCTGCTGGTAGTGTGAGATAATTTTATGTCACCACAGCAACGGACTTCTCTCTAGGCAAGGTATACCTTTGGTTTTTTGAACCGTTCGATTGTTCAAATCCTATTTAAATGTAGATACATACAATAAAACTAACCTGTGCGAATTTCATTTCATTGAGATAGACATATTGCCCAAAATCCGGTGCTGTTACGTCCACACACAGGTAGAATAATCCGTAATTGGAATACACAATCTGAGAAACGTTTCATGCCAATACGTCACAAACACACGCCCATTGCTGCAGGTGTGCAAGGTTTTCGCTATCTCTGGCTCTGAAATTAGCATAATCACGTTGTGAATAAATTTACAAATAAATCTCATCGTCCGAGATGGTTCCTTTGACAGCGTCTGATAATTATCTCATAAAAACATTCACTTTTTGCGGAACGTGTGAAAGTCATCCATAAACCAACAAATTGGGCTTCCCATAAAATGAGATAATAAAAACACTAAGTCTCCTCTAAATCGACTTTATCTCGAACTTAAATATAATGTTATTCCCCGTGATGGAGAAGACATGCCTATCCACTAATGCCATGAGTGCTGCAGCATTCACCCTCATCTGTAGAGAACAATTTAATGCAGCAATCGGAGTTGATTGGGTGCGACCATTTTGTGTTGTTTAAAAATGTGCTAAAAAACAGAGAGAGAGAGAGAACAAGAATTGCCCGCTGCTGCTTATGCAGTGATTACATTGAGTGTGACATGAAACTTTTGTTTAAAAATGTTTAAGTTCTTGGTTTTAAAACAATTCTCGTGTTTAATTTTAAATTGCCCAGCCCTTACACGAGCTACTTCACCTTTTGAACATACTGCCAAACCGTTCGTATGACGAGAACGTTTTAAGCCTTATTGGAAACAAAAACTAATTACAATTTCTTTTATAATATTTCCAATCTGAACTCTTACGATGAAAACAAAATCACTGTGAACAATTGGCAAGTTTGGTTGGAGTTTTAATTGGTTTTATTATCTCTTTAATTTACATGCATTATTTTAATTAATAAAACTCATTCCCGCAGAAAATTGATCAAACAAGAGCACCCCAAAACTTCTAAATGCAATGATTTAGGGAATACTGTAGGCCTACAAATGTTTCAATTCTCTCGTCTTCAACAACAAATACATAATACGTTGGTAGTTTCATCAAATTTATTTAAGAAAACACATATTAACGTCAGTTCTGGAGGGGGGCTTTTATAGCTTTCTGGTTATTAAGAGCTTGTTTAAAACAACGGTCACTTGCACTCAACGGTTGCGTACACCCAACAACAAGTGTTTCGGTTCTGTTGTGAATTAATTTGGTGCTTGTAGGTGCTCCCTCGGTGGTACCCGGGTAAGAATTTAACACGCAGCTCTTTTCTTCCATTCTTGTTATTTTCAACTCTACCGCTTTGAGTGAGGAGTTATTTCGCTGTCTCACGTGCATGTGCTTTAATAATCATTTGCTACCATGGAGACCTGAGGCAATATACGAACTAAAGGTCTCCACACGGAAAGGCTGTGTGTTCCACAAGGCATTGTGTATACTAAGTCGATTGGAGGATGTTAAGTACAAAGGGACATAGGAGAGAGCAAACGAGATCTCCACACAGGGGTGTCATTATGGGAACGTGTTCTAACGCTAAATACGTACAGTGTGGACCTGAGAACAAAAGAGGTCCACATAACGTAGGGACTTGAAACACTATGTGGACTTACACACGTCCACACAGTGGTTTTTTTTACAGTGTTGACAAATAGCAGAACATCGGATATCCACAGAGTGACTGCAACATAGAGCAGCTGTGGGTGGAAGACCATGTGTGGGGTCTTTTACACAATGAAACAAAATGGGACCCCAAATGTTGTTCTTTGTTCAACTTGGACCCAACAGAGAAATTGTGGGCTCTTATTCACTACCTTATGGAGACCGAGAACAAAACAAAAAAGGGAAAACAA
>CM021527.1:9542933-9554316 GCA_010994315.2 Pisaster ochraceus
ATCGGTGTATGGGTAAAACCAAATGATTTGTTTCTTATTGACTAATTGGTTTTTGAAAGAATAAACTGTGAAACACATGATTTAATTTCTGAACTCGGCTATGACACGCCACAACTTTAAAGGAAAAATTGTTTTTTAAAGTTTTTTTTAAGGCCGCTCGTACTTTGCCAACCACTGGTTGGCAAAACTTATAGATGTGGCGTTACAAAAGAAAGGTCTATAAAATCAACTCGTGAAAAACTCATCCAATTCCGAGGTCGTATCTCTGTTAAAACTATTAAGAATGTTTTAACTTTTGTCAGGGATTTTGCGACAATCATAAACATGCTTGTTTCTATTGCTGCAATCAAAGTTAGCGCTGGTGATTTGGGCAGTCTTCAAATGCTATTTTCTAGACTTGGATAGTATTTGAGATGGGAGTTTTCTCGGGATAATGGGTACTTGGGTGAATTTTATAATAAGTATGCTCTCGGTTTGAACTTACTGATTTGTTTTTCGATGGTTATTAATCATTTCCTATGTTTTTAAACCTTATTGTTAGGTTTGTCTGTTTGCTGACAAACGAAGTTTGAATTTTGCAGGAAAGTCTCCAGAACCAACTGTCCTCTCTCCAGCTCAACAAAGACAAACAGACTGAGGAGCACAAGTCGGCTGTTAAGGAACTTCATAAGCAGCTCCAACAGGTAGAAACAAATTAATGATTGACTGTAGATCGGGTACCATCTTATTCATTTGTGGATTTAACTGTAGAAATCACTCTGAGGTATCCTGAAAGAACTGCACTAGCTTCCCAGATTTCACAGAGAATTTTTTCAAACTTATGCGAAATGTTTACAAATGTTTAAATAATATTGCTCTGATTTACAATTCTGATCTGCTGCTGAAAACTCATCTTATGTCAAGTTTCTTTAAAAATGACGTACATTTGTAGTTCCTTTGTTTATTTGTCATTTCATTGTTATGAATTAGTTTTTGTTTGTATTCAAATTTGTCCTAGTTTCCTCTTAATTATTATTATGCAGTGCAACCCGTTACACACAGCGCTTGGTAAATGTTGGAGTCATATCTTGCATATTGATCATGTGTTTGCCTGCGCCAAGGAAGATTACCCACACAGTGGTAGAAAATTTGTTGCTATCTCCGCTATTTTTCTAAGCGGTTAAATTAAATTCCTCTCGTATGTGTCACAATGTAGAGCCTCGTTATTACAGTTATTTCTATCTTAATAACTGATAGCCAGAAAATGCACTTGGCTTGATTTCACTAAGCACTCAGATTCGTAAGATAAAGCGCCAGTTTCACAGTAGTGACTTGTGTTGTGACATCACACTCTGCTTAGCAATTACGATTGGCATACAGTTAAGATTAATCTTAACTCTTTGTGAAATCGGCCCGAGGTCAGTGAAAGGTCTGTCTGTTTTTAAAATTATCAGCAATGCCTCTAGAAGTCAAGCGGGAATTGATCTGAATCTTGCCATTTGTGTGTCTCTGTAACCCAATGTACAGGGTAAACTCCAGTCAACTAATATCACAAAACAAAATGAAAGATCTGAAAGTAACTTGAAGGAAGCGAGGACTAAGCTGGCTGCCTCACAAGAGAGACTGGCTAGCCTTGAAGCTGAGCTCAAAACCAAGGTTCGTAAGAGCAAACATTGCTTTGATTCTTTTTCCCAAGGTGTTGTAAAGTCTTGATAAGGGAGCGTCCCAAAAGTCGGAATGGTAGGAACGTTCTAATTGGATTGGATAAGTATTCCATTGTGTGCTCATGGACTGCCGGAACGTTCCATTGGGTTGTTCAAAATACTCATATATGCGTATTCTCTCGTTTAAGATTGCTCCTGTACTTCAGGCACAATGATGCGGTCTAGCGGAACGTTCTGGCGGTCCAATGGGTTGCAGGCTTGTGCTCACAGGAACGCTCTTTTGCACCTAGAACGTGCCCTTACTTTTTAGACGTTCCCTAAGCGAGCAATAAATCCACAATTTTTTTCAAATAAATTGAGAACTAGTAAAATTCTGAGAAAGGTTTTCCTTCTGAAATCCAGTCAACTTGATTGCGCAGATTAAGTTGGTAGGTCGCATAGTTTGTCTTGCGCGAGTTTGTAAACTAAACTGTGCCTTCGGCTCGGTCCTTTATCACACGGCTACAACCCTGCCAGTTATTCGCTTACTTAAAGTCATTTGAAAATAATAATGTCCGACAAAACAACAACAACTGATGTTATAAAAGAAATGGATTGCCATAATTAAGGCTGAATTGAACCGTTTGCAGGAGGAGGTAATCCTTGCTATGGAGTCATCTATGAACACTCAGCGCACTGATCTAGAGAGTCACCTGAGGACAACCCAAGCAGGGCTGGAGGATAAATCTCAGGAACTTCACAAAGCACAAGAGCAACTGCAAAAGGTGACACTGATTTTCTCTCGCATTTATTTTCACAACTCGCAAAAATTTGTACTAAAAAGCATATACACTTTTTCAAATTCAAGTAATAAACCACAACTTACTGGGCAAATTTTAAATAATTTGACCAGAGCAGAATTTGAACCAACGACCTCTGGGTTAATATGCTTTTTTCAACCCAAAATTATTTAAAGTTTTCCCAGTCAGTTTCCCTTTTGGTTTATTACTTGATTGCCTTGATTTTTTTTACATAATAAAGGGTACTGAAATGCTTAGTATTATTGGTATTATTAATTGTTCACTACTGTAACCATCTGGCTATCTCTGGGGTCCTTTTTTTTCAGGTCCAAAGTGAGCTATCAACCACCAAGGAGCAACTGTCTCAGTTAGACGTCAAATGTGTATCCCTCCAAGAACAGCTGACAACATCAAAACATCAATATTCATTGCTTCAGAATGATCTACAAGACAAGGTAAACATTACCATCAGCAAGTCTTGCATCAGCAAGTCTTGCATCAGCAAGTCTTGCATCGGCAAGTCTTGCATCAGCAAGTCTTGCATCAGCAAGTCTTGCATCGGCAAGTCTTACATCAGCAAGTCTTGCATCAGCAAGTCTTGCATCGGCAAGTCTTACATCAGCAAGTCTTGCATCGGCAAGTCATGCATCAGCAAGTCTTGCATCGGCAAGTCATGCATCAGCAAGTCTTGCCTCAGCATGTCTTGCATCGGCAAGTCTTACATCAGCAAGTCTTGCATCGGCAAGTCTTACATCAGCAAGTCTTGCATCAGCAAGTCTTGCATCAGCAAGTCTTGCATCAGCAAGTCTTATCACATCTTTAACGGTCGGGTTGGTGTAGTGGTTTCTTTGCTCACCTTCCACCTCCGGGACCCTGGTTCAAATCCCTGTGGAGGCACTACAGGTATGTGGATTGGGTTTTCAGTCCCTACCTGGTCGCTCGGGTTTTCCCAGGAATAATTTCTGGGGTTGAAGTCTTGGTCCTGCAGAAAAGGCAAAGATCGTGATGACATTTTTTAAAAAGGCAAACGTTTTTAATGCAGGCATGTGATCAATAATATGCAAATAAGGTGTGTGATGTTTACTATAGCAACCTTTGTATTGATTACAATAGATTAGCCAGTTGGGTCTGTTAGAGGGCAGCAAGAAAGAATCGGAAACGCATCTCACTGGTCAAGTTCAATCCTTACAAGACAAGCTGAATGACAAAGAGAAGGAGCTGAAGAAGGTGTCACTTGAATATCAACAGGTAGGTGGAAACTGTCTCCTCAAGGTATACTATCCTGAATGACCTGGCCTTAACTCTGGTTCAGACTAGTACACTATTGGCAGTTCCAAAGGTGCAGTCTGCTGCTGGTGATCTTGTGTTTTACGCACATGCCCCGCGCCTTTGGAACTGTCTCCCTCATCAAATACATTCTGCAGAGTCACTGGAAGTTTTCAAGAAACATCTGAAACTTTCCTATTCCATGGTTGCTAAGGACCAACTGCCCTTTCCATTTTTTGCGCATTTATTTATTTGCTTCTCTTAATGTACTGTTTTCTTGTAAAGCTGTGGTACCCAGTGTAAGAGCACTCTGTAAACGCCTGTTATTAGTACTACCATCTTTGTCATGTTCCCTGACTTCAATGGCAATAATGATTACTGATTCTTGTCATACAAAATTGGGTCAGACTATTTTTGTCATTTCAGTCTTAGACAGTGTTTGAATTAATGGCTTCTGCAGTGGCTAGGGCCAGATCGCCAAAAAGTCCTATTCTTCAACGTTGTTGTAGCCAACAGCCATAGCCACAGGAGAAGTCGCTTGATCTGGCCACCATATTGCTCTGCATGGAAATAGCAAACGTGTATTGAACACGAAAGGGTTGCCAGTCAAACTGATATATAACTTCCATTATTTGGGACTTGTTTCCTGCTAACCGTTGCTTCAGCCAAGGAGCTATGTGAAACTGACTTCAATTCTCTAGAGCAGGGAATTCAGAGCAAGCAGTTCAAATAATAGTAATCGGACACATTTGATGAAAGAGAACAAGAACTGTGTGGTTATTCGGTGTCTCTGTCTTTCCAGGCAAAAGAACAGAACGCGTCAGCAGTGAAAAGTCTACAAGATAGTCTTGAATCCAGCAAGAGTAGTCTTGAAGGAACAAAGTCTCAGATGCAACAGGAGGTTAGTTCCGACTCTTAAAATTATCTTGAAATCATCGAGAGTAGTCCTAAAAAAAACAAAATCTGCAATGCAACGGAGATTAGTTCAAACCCTTAGAATCTAGACTAGACAGTTGTCAACTTAAAATTGCATGATATCCCTAGGGTTCGGAATTTTAAAGTTCAAGTCCCTTTGCATTTTTTGTTTACATGGAATATGAACTCAACTTTAGTGAAGTCTGTATCTTCTAAGATTGCACCTGATTTACACTGTTTAAAGCAGCTGTAACACTTTTATCATAACAGGGATTTCAAACTATGCTAACTGATGCTGAATTCAATGAAATAATGTTTGTTTGTTTTTTTGTTTTTTTGGGTTTTTTTTAGGTCAGAAACGTTGAAAATCAGAGGGATACCTTCCAAAAGTCTTTATCTGCTGCACGAGAAAGCCTTCTTGGGAAGGAGAAAGAGTTGACTCAACTTCAGAAACAAAAGGTATAAGAACAGAAGGTAGAAGAGCAAAGGATATAAGAACAGCGGGTTGAAGAGGAAAATGTAGAAGAACAAAAGGTAGAAGAGCAAAAAGTAAAACAAAAGGTAGAAGAGCAAAAGGTTGAAGGTCAAAAAAGAAGAACAAAAGGAAGAAGAATGGAAGGTTGAAGGTCAAAAGAAGAACAAAAGGTGGAAGAACAAAAGGTTGAAGGTCAAAAGAAGAACAAAAGGTAGACGAACAGATGGTTGAAGGTCAAAAGAAGAACAAAAGGTAGAAGAACAGAAGGTTGAAGAATAAAAGGTAGCAGAACAAAAGATATAAGAACAAATGGTCTTTAATATCTCGGACATTTTTCTTGCATAAAGTAAACATTTTACTGTTTGTGTTTTGTTCAGAGTGATGTTATGGTGCAAGCTGCAGAGCGTGTTGAGAAACTATCAGCTGATCTTCAGAATACACAATCGGATCTGAACAAAACCAAGGTGCGATATCATTGTATATAATTTGCACATCTTCATATGAGTGCAAAAACATTGTACCTTTGTTTTGGTATGATGTTATAACTTGCGCCAAAAAGGCCTTGTGCAAAAATTGCGTATCTGGGTCAAGAAATATTTTTAAAAGACCATACCTATAACTAAATTAGTCATTGTTTTGTGAGGTTACTGGACCAGTGCTAAAAATGACTGCACCCAGGGCTAGTGATCCAGTAGATGTCTGGAACCCAGTATTCCAGGCATCTGTGGGTGTGTTTTATTATGACATTTCTGACAATGTGTGGGAGTGTTGTGTTTCAAGAAATTTGATCATGACGTTTCTAACAATGATCTCTAACAATGCAGGGCGGTCGGTGTAGTAGTTTCTTTCCTCGCCTTCCATCTCTGGGACCCGGTTCGAATCCCACTGGGGGCACTATGTGAATTGGGTTTTCAGTTTCCTACCCAGTTGCGTTAGTTTTTTCTGGAATATCCCTGTGGGGTTTTTCCTCCCACATGTAAAACTGAAACTTCCTTCCTTGTCTTCTCTCCATGGGGTTCTTGGCTAGTATAGTGATTTAGTTCGCTTTTCTGAGAGTCATTGGCTTCACAACCAGAATAAATGAAATGAAATGGTCTTGATATAACAGGCTAGCTTAGCAGAAAAGATGCAGACCGTGAAGGAACAAACGGAACGCATCAAGAATCTTGAAGACGAGAAGACCAAGTTACAGGATGAGTTCAGTGTGGAGCAGGACGTCGTTGCAACACTACAGACTCAGATAACAGATCAGGAAGATAAAATAGCTCAAAAGGTAAGCTGAGGGAAGGGTGTGCTGTTGAACTTGTTCTTGTGTGATTGTGGTGATCAGTATATTGAATTATACTGAATTAACTCACACATAGGTTCTTGTCATTTGATTGGTGGAACACGCATCTAGTGTCCTCCTTTATTTTGCCATGTATTTACTTCCACGACGACATTGGACTATCAGAACCGTCATAAATGGTAGTAACTATGGGACAATGTCAATTGATTTTCGATGATTTACGTTCCTGCACGATTATCCACATGAGGCAAGGTCATGTCATACCGGACAAGGCTGGTGTCTATACGGAGTCCTCCACACTATATAAAAGGGGTTTTAGAGCTTTCAGAGTGTGGGGTGGACGAGTTTCCGTGTTTATTTTGTGTTTATTGTGAACAAATTTCACAAGGTGAAATCTGGCTTTTCCATTTCATGCGGCTTTGCTCTGTTTTTTGCTAATATCACTATCTCAAAGTAAGAATTTGCTGTTCCCTTGACCTCTATGTATTAAGCACACACAATAAGGATGTGTAGATGGAATTATCGTATATTTGTGAGAACACTGCATTCTTGTCAGTTTGCAGGCTTCAGACACTCTGCTTCAATCGACAATTTGAATTTTAACCACCTTGCTCAGTTCATTGACTTGAATCAAGACCTTCTTGTCCTATTGAACCCAGTTGTCCAATAGTGAAAAACTCAAGCTTCTGTACCTGAAAACATTGCTTGGTGATCCTTGGTGATTGTAACTACTGCCTTGTACTTCTTCCTTTTAGGCTGATCAATGTCAGAAGTTAGAGAATCAGCTAGAGAGCAAAGACGAGCAGCAAAAGGGATTACAAAGGAAGATTGAGGTAAGCAGGCCTTCATTGTCCTCTTAGGATGCATGGCTGTAGACTGCAAGTCTCACACGTATTCCAACTTAATTCAAATATAATAAATATAAATAAAGCGTAACAGAAAATATTGAGCTAACAATGCTAAGGTTAACTTTAATATTTGATTTACTTTTTTCCCCTACTACTTACCATAGTATGATTGGTATCCAACTTGATTATAAATTACAGATTATGATACTTAATATCTTTGTATAAATTAGATTTTTTCTCTGCAATCCAATTTGTAGGTTTTGGAGCAGGAAGTCGCCAAATCATGTGACCAGTGTCGTAACTACGAAACACAAGTTGTCAAGCTACAATCCCAAGTCAAGGTAATAGAGGAAAGTGTTCTTCATCATAAATAGCAGTTAAGATAAATTGTAGCCTGCACGAAGACATACCATGCAAATGTTTGTGATGTTTTCTCGGGAAAAAAAGTTAGAAATTGTGCAATGAACTATCATCTTGTTATTTTGTATCGTGTCAAGTGGTCAAGTGCACTGGACTCCAGCTCTGGTGTTTCTGACCAGAGAGTGTGGGTTCAAATCCTGGTCTTGACTTTTGTGTCCTTAAGCAAGACACCTAACCATTATTACTTCGTTTTTTTGAATGGGACATAAAGCCTCGAGGCCTGTGTGTTGTATTATGCAGCTCATAAATTTCAGTTCCACTTATTGCTAAGAGTGGCTGCTGAATGCACCGCAGCACCTTGTAAACCCTTATAAGGTACGACGCAAATACTTCCCATAATTCATAAAAACTTTAAAACCCTGTCTTTAAATTTTTTCTCTTTGTTCAAGTGCCTTTGATAGATACATGTGCTATATAAACATGTTGCTACATGCATTTGTTTTTTCTATTTAAATACTTTTTACAAAACACTGATAATGTTTACCAACTTTTACAGGATGGTCAAGAGAAGAGCGAAGCTCTCCATACGGAGCTGGAAAAGCTTCACCTCACCTTGAGCAAGACGGAGGAGAACTTGGACAAAGTGAAAGGAAGTGAAGCATCGTTAATGAGTAGTGTAGAAGGACTTCAAGAGGTGAGTATGGCGTCTACATCTACATATTTCAGCCCCAGTCTGATGGGGGTCCAAACTCATGAAGTTGGAAGCACACAAAACTTACTAAGCACTGGAAAAAATTGCTAAACAAGTTTAGGTTACCAGCCAAAATGCCATGGCATGTACATTTCTTGTGACTGGGAATTTTGGCTTAGCAAATTCAACATTATGTTCTGTTTGATGGCAGAAAATATACTGTAGAAAAATGGTTATGGGTCGGGTGGGAATAGAACCTGCCAACTAGCTCTTTCTGGATTAGATGTCTTGAACTGTAGACCACAGATGTCAAAGGTCATATTGAATCCCAAACTTGCAAAAGAAACTGGTCACGCTCAGTGGTCTAGTGTTGAAGCTACCTGATCTAGAATGCAAGTTTCATTGGTTTGAATCCCACCCGAGTAATATTCCTGTAAATTTGTTCACAGGACTCGTGAGAAAAGTATACTTGAGTATACAGTGCTTTACACACATCGGTGTATGGGTAAAACCAAATAATATTAGTTCATGCTGTTTACTTTATTTTTTATGTATTCTTTATATTTTGAATATAAACTGTTTTGTAATTCAGCCGGCAGGCTGCCGCAGTGAGCAGTTATTTTAATGAACCATAATAATACTGATCAGTGAAGGGTAAATGCCAAAACTCTTGTTCAAAAGAACTTAAGCAAGGATATTCATGCAGCATTCTGAGTTACTCCTTTTTTCTTGACAGGTGAAAATGGTGCTTGATGCCCGAGTAGCAGAGCTTGATCAGGAACTGAAGGTGGAGGCGGATAGATTCCGCTCCCTGAAACAAGAGGAGGTTTGTAGGATGACACTCTTAAGCCCCTTTCACACTACTCTATTCCCAGGGGCTACCCCCCCCCCCCCCCCCGAATAACAGCCCGCCCTTTCACGGTTGGATTGTTTTACCCTGCTGATCTACCCTGGCGAATGGGTACACCCTTGGGTATAGCCACCCCTGCTCTGGAGTAGGGGTAAGTGGTAAAACCCCGGGGTATTCGTGAAGCCTGCAACAGGGACCCCGTGGAATAGGAACCTAGGCGGGGACAGTGTGAAAGTGCACCGGGGTAACCCTGGGGTAAAAAACTACTGGGGCCTCCCCAGGGCTGTATTCCACAGGGATAAGAGATACAGTGTGAAAAGGACTTGATAGCTATCAGTAGTTTGGGTCATAAATTCTGTCATCTTAATCTTTTAGCCATAGGCTGTGTCCGCATTGAAGAGTACGGCTGCGGCTGTTGCTATGGACTTCAAAGCATGTTAACATGACGATCAAGCCACTATCGCAGCTGGTACTTAGTTAAGCCACAGCCATACATTCCACTGTGTCTTTTATAGTTTAATCAACTGAAGTCCAGTTTGTCATTGGATTGGAGGATTGTAGGTCACACAGCATTCAATAATCGGCCATGTAATGGCCCAAGTCATGAACTTTAGTACTGTTCACCTTGCGTTTTGCAAAAGGATGGATACTATTGGACGGATACTTTGGGACAGATATTTTGGACGGATACTATTGCACAATAGACCACGCCCGCCATACACAAAATGCACTCTTAGCAGATGCAGGAATACCATCTTGTACATTGTGTTTATTCTTACAGTTTTATCCTGAAATCAATCGACAGAGATATACTTAGATGTTAAATGAAACAAACAATATTTTGCATACGTGCAATGGAGAGAATGTTCAGTCGTTGAAAGATGGAATGTTCCACTTTCACCTCGTTGAATGTAACTTTCCATCTTTTAACTCATACAAATATTCTCACCACAATCATTTATTATTTGTATATTAGTATTTAACACAGAGACATCTTATCTTCACAGGCCTTGAAGAAAGCAGAATTTGAGAAGTTGAAAACCTTGAAGGGCGAGGTAGAGGAATCCAACGCTTCACTGACTGCCCAGTTGACTGAATTACACACCGCATTAAAACAAGAAAAAGAGGACAGTGCAAAGGTATGTCAATTTTTAATAATTTGTACGTAAATATTGAATATTTAGTCAATCTTTCTTTGTTCAACCCAAAATGAATTAAAAATTTACTTAGTCTCAATTTTCCTTGTTGTGTATTACCTGATACTTCATTTAAAAAGTTGCATCCCCTTAAGGTGATCCCTCTGCTGCCGTTGTATCGTAATCTTGGGTGTGATCCCTGGTGCACGGCAGTTAAAGGTTGAATGGCTTCTGACTGGCACCCCCGAACAAAGAAATTGAGTAATTAGGCCGCCAACATAGGGCAAGAAAGCTCAGTTGGTAGAGCGCTGGCACGTTAAATTGGAGGTATTTGGTTCAAATCCCACTTAGTCAATAGTTCTTTGTTCAGCCCAAATTTAATTATAATGAACGTCTCATAATTTTACACTCCACAAACTTGTATGTTTTTCTCAAATCAGGGCTGCTACCCTTTAAACTTCTTTTCTGTGTCCATGTATTGTTTTCTTTATTGTTTTTATGAATGTACTTTGATTTTTATCTGTGAAATAAATAATTGAAATGAAATATTAATAAATAAAATGAAATGCATTAGCACAGCTTTTTTGGTAATAGTGAACAGCGCTACTGTTAACCTTTCCATTTACGCAATTCACCTTTCTGTCACAAACTGACAGTCATACTTTACCAAGGCTTTGATATTTTATCAAGGCTTTCTTTAAACTTTTGCAACTTGTAATAGCTACGTTGTATGTTAAATTAATTTTCTTTTGAAATTTTAGTGATTGGCTTTGCATTTCAAATAAGCATATTTTTTTTAAAGTGATTTGGGGCCAGATTCTTAAAGCCTGTCAGTGTTTAAAGGATCATTTCCATTAGTTTTGTGGACAGAAGTGACCAAAAGAGGTCTTCAGTCTATCACACCACCCAAATCCTTGAAGTCCCTGATGTCCATGGGTAGACATGGTAGACATGTTGGAGCACTGTGCTTTCACACATTCTTCAGCAATAATAATTTAGCAATAATTTTTTCAATTTTCAATGTGTTATTACACCTAGGAGCAAGCTGCAATGCAGGAGGCCAAACAGCTCCTCATCAAACAGAAGTTAGACTTACAGTCACAACTCATGGATAAAGAGACAGCAATAAACA
>CM021527.1:9666683-9677009 GCA_010994315.2 Pisaster ochraceus
GTGGTCTCTCTCCAACCTTTGACCTGTAGCAGTTCTCGTAGATATCCCACATCATTCGGCAATTCTTGTTGGCTCTGGCACACACTAGAGGGCGCGGGGAGGAAGACAAAACATTAAACTAGATTGCATACACAACATTTAGGCCTATCCACACAACAAATATTAAATTTTCAAAATAATAGTTTGGTCCTTTCCAATTCCACTGCCATTAAATGAAATGAGTCGCACACGATTTTAACCGAAGGTCTGCATTAAGAATGCCTACTGCATTTTCGTTCACAGGCTATATAAACTAAGACTACTTCATGGCTAAATACTGAAAACAAAATACCCATTCATAAAACGATGCTGCACTTAACCACAAAGCATAGCCACCATGACGTCACCAGTAGACGTTTTTCTCATTTGTTGGTTTTTATTACCTGCTTCAACGATGTCAACGTGAAACCCTCTAATCGTTCCGGACAAATCATGACTGTCAAATAATTACAAATAGAGAAGTAATAAAATTATCTTAGTAACTAATGATGGCTTAAAATTGTGTTTGTGGCCAGCAATGATTGTCGTTGTAGTTTGATACATAAGATGGTCGTTAGCGTTAACAGCATCCCAATCTAAACATGACAAAGTGACACACCTTAAAATTAGTACGATTAATTAAAATAATTGTGAACGTGTGACCGAACCCCTCCCCACCACCACCATGGGTGATTTCTGGATTGTAAACGCCTCCAAAAAGTGGTTCAGGAGATATTTAAATGTTTTGAACTGGAAGTCAAGGTCAAATGGGTAATAATCCGTGTATCGTTTGTTACGTTTTTGAAGACGTTTCCGATGATTTATAGATTGTAAAAGTCCAACGTATGGTTCGGGAGTTATGATTTGTTTTCCCCAAAAAATATAAATTTAATGTTATTCGACACCTGATGACGAATCATGACGTCATGAAAATGTTGCCGTCTTCATATATTGATACATTTACAAAGATAAAGGCTTCCAAATAGAGCGCTAACCGCGTGAAGCCCGTAACTTACATATATTCCAAATCGGTGCCGTCGTGCCCAATTGCGAACACCCAGATCTTGGAATCATCTCCTAGTGTTGAAAAAACCAGAAACACCATTTTCATCTACAGGCATGTGGGAAAAATAAATAATAACACAGGTTTAATTCTAATAAACAAATCCCTCGCCTTGAATATGCCCGGCTAAATCAAACAAAGTAATCAAGCTCTCCGAACCGACTGAACATGCTTGTTCATTTGTAAATCTTGTTTTGCAACATTTGCATAATAGTGATTTATTCATTAACTGAATCGTTCATGTATTTTTTTCACTATAAAACCCCCACTCGTTGTGACCCCAGCCCCGATCTATCGTCGAGAGGCGGATCTACAGTTTCATGCATGGTGGAGAGGGCCGGAGTCAATTAGGGGTATCTATAGTCAACTTCAGCACGGGGTTATATTTTTCCGAGAGGTGCTATCCTCACCCCAACCCACCTTCTTGCACTCCACTGTCCGGCATTATCTATTGTCGACAAACTATAAATGTGTCCCGTTCTGGTAAATTTCATGCATAAGGTTTATGCATTTTAAACAGCAATTTGTGCTGTCATTTATTTTACATGCAAGTAAGACGTTTAAATAGTAAGTTTTTTTTCTGAAACTTTTATCATTAAGATTATAAATTGTTGGTAATGAAACCAAGGATGTCTGAACTTAATAATGACTGTAGCTCACAAACCTGAGGAAACCTGTAAACAAGGGTGCTTGCAATATGAACCAGAAACACTGGGGTTAACCCCTACTCTTCCACGATAGGTGTGATCGGTTTTATATACACGCGCACCAGTCCTAAGTAGACGGGACCTAAGGCATAATGTCCCATCCGAAGGGGATGGGCAATTATTATGGTTAACTAGAACTTGCTTAAAGAGCACACGTGCCTCGACCGGGACTCAAACCGCATGACTCTGCTGATCAGAAACACAAGACCTCGAGCCCGGTGCTCTTAACAGCTCCCCACTTGGACACGCCACAAAGTTGACTACGCCCTAACACAAGTATTAATTCTTCTGAACACACCAATTGTGTGGAAGTACCGGTTTGATACATTGTATCTCCTGGGATGTGGTGCCTTGTACCTCACCAGTAAATGCCACTGTCCAGGGTCGAGCCAAAGCTATCGCTGAAAACACCTTGCAACCGAGGGTTGAAATGGAAGGTAAAATAACGTTTGGATGATTACTCTTTTAATTATTGGCAACAAAAACTTACTCGGTAAGGAGTACATCAGCTTTTGATAGTACAAAGCATTTTGAGAAGCGTTTCACCTCGAAGTAATGTGGTTATGGAAAAAAAGATATCAGTTTCTATTTAAAACACACTTAAATAAATAACATACATATAATTATATTATATGACAAACGTTTCTGTCAGAAACGTCTTTCGGATTTCTAACGGTTGAGTGAATACCACCATCAAGTGTCTGAGAAACTAAAAGCCGTAAAAGATGATTCCCAATAATGTCGTTTTCGTTGTTCGATCTCTTCTGAATGCGCAAGATATACAGAAAGACACGTACCCACACACGTACCATAAAGCTCGATCGTTCGCACTAAACGTGACATCCAAGTTTATTGCCGCTTGTTTGTCTGACGTCTGTGGGTACGAAGTTATTGCCCTTTGTAACTGCACTTCTACAGCAGTTTCGATCGTGAATCGTGTGGTTCATCTTTTGTGAAAATAGCGGTATTTACTCTCTGGCAACAATCGGTAACAACCGAGAATCGAGGAGCAACATCCCTCGAAAGAAGAAGAAGAAGCAAAACAAAACAAAGGAAAAAAGACAAAAGGGGGTTTGGTTGATGGGGAAGGGCCCTTTGTGTATCCACACACGACAAGTGCCAGGGCACACTGGTGAGTTTATGCATTTTATTTGTTTTCATTGATTGATTGATTTAAATGCACCGAGGTACGTAGCAAAGTGGTCCAAGTGGGCAGCCGACTAGTGGCAGTCAAACAGAAGGTAGAAATGATGACATCATCCCAGAAATGAGGGCATCTGGTATAGACCCGTACCTTAGAGCAATGAACTTTTCTGCTTTTAAATTTATAAAAACCAATGCATAAACAGAGGAGTCTTCTGTAGGGGCTTGCCATTGTTGTTCTACTATTACATTTTCCGAAGAAATCCCCTGGGGGTACCCAGTTGGAACAACATTGTGGGGACTTGTACCATTGTGTGACTCCCCACAGCAGTTTGTGTGCCTACCCACATTCTTTGGCGAAACTGTGTACATTAAGAGTGAAAATGTAAACTACTTCATCATTCCTTAAGAAAAATAAATAAATAAAAATAAACGCTAGCTGTTTTGCAAAAATATTTCTTGCAGGGTCAAGTTGTTAATGCCAAGACCAGTTCACTAAACTTTTAAATTGTTCTCCAAGGGAATGCTCGTTTTTCGGTTTAAGGAAAGCTCGTCGTAGGCATAAATTTACATAAGATGATGTACTATTAGAAATGTGCACGATTTGTAATAAATTAAAGCTATGTTTTCAGCGTAAAAACGCCAGGTGTTCGGTTAAAACATTGAGGTGATCTGAACTTTCCTTCCATCAGAAGGCTGAGAGATTTAAAGGCACATCCCGAAACTAAATAATTATACATCCTGCATGTAGCCAGTTCACCGGGTCCAGCACGCACTGTCCACTACATGTTGCAAAACAATCAGATCACTGGACTGTTCTAAGTTTCTCTCCAGCGGACGGCTTCCATTCTTTATGTATTTGCCCCCCGTAATCATGTCCCCATATTGTCGCCCGTATCTGATAATCAAGGCATGACAAGTCAAAAGGTGAACCTACACGATCATGGTCACACTATATAGTCGTTGGTCCCGTGACACCCAGCGCATCAACAAAGCCACAATCTCCATCGCTGTGGTAGACATTTTAGCAAAATTTCCCCAGGTCAAATAAGGTGTAGGCCTTTACAAACTTTTCGAGCCTATAGTACACACCATATGTTATTCAACGATGACAATAGAGGATTATGATAAAGGGTATACAATCTTTTCATATCTAGTCCAAACCTAAATGTGTAGAAGTTTTTAAAGAGTGTAAATGAAATGATTGATACACGTATATGTTAATTAGGCCGGACAAAAACAAAGCCAGCCTGGAACAGTGGTTATTTTGTTTCACTTCAAACTGCAATTGAAATCTGCTTCTGACCTAGTGCACGTGACTCTTCCATTGTAACACTTGTAGGGTGCGAAAGACTTCTGTGTCGTTATAATACTGCAACAGTCTCCACACTGGGATATTTAATTACAAGTAGCTAGTTGTAGTAGCTTCCTCAATATTCATGTTAAAGCTTCTCTTGAAACCAACATTTTTAGGAAAAATTTCCGTATCCTGCCACCACTTTTTCACTCATTTTTACCCAAAGGAATATCTCATTTGAGTAAATTAGATACTATTTTATTTCATAACGAATGAACAAATGGTTGCTGGATACGGAAATTTTTCCCATTTTCATACATGAGAGCTTACTGTACATCGCTTCGAGCAACGACCAGTTAGATTGGCACCTTATACATTTAACGATTGAATCGATGTGATAGATAGACATATTGACTGATTGATAGATTAATTAAATGAATCTTTACTCAAAGATTGTGATTCTAAATCTGTTTTATTTGTGAAAACTACCCACTCTCGACTGACGTAAGAACAACCAGATCATCAGATATTTTTATTCAAAGGTATACGTCAAAGTATGCAATGAAATTCACGACATCGCAAATATATTCGCATATCCATGGATTGTATGCGCACAAATTTTATTTGCGATGGATTTCACGACATTGCAAAATGTCTACGCACATGAATAAACCTGACATTGCAATTGCGCACACTATTATTATGTCCCTTCAGGGACACCATACACCATTAAGTCAAACGCTGCAATGACGACAACACCCAAACCCAGGTCATTCTTGTGAGAGCGTGTTTTTACCATAGGCCTACCTGTATCTCCCGCGGTGCCTTGTACCTGCCCAGTAAATGCCACTGTCCCAGGTCGACCCAAAGCTATCGCTGAAAACACCAATGCAATGGTAGCCACTACACCAATAAGAGCTACGGCTACAGTTTGAAACCGAGGGTTTGATGAAGTCATTTTGTTTGAGTGAAAAAACTCGGCGTCCATGCGATCGTAACTGGGCTCGCCACTTTCAGTCATAGCTACACATCTGCATTCGTAAGCTACTTTAACCGTTACTCACCTAATGTTATGAAGGAGTGTAGAAACACAATGGGTAAACATTTTCAGAAAGACACAATCAGTTCAGTCGGCTGTGAAGTGGCCCGCCATTATTATAATTATATTTCGCGGTCATTGAATTTCAAAGAGCGGTGTTCCAGGATACTCTCAACACTTTGACCATAACCTTTTTTTTTATGGCCGTATAGACATCGTAGATACCGCTCAATAACTATTTTACACTTAAAATTTGCATTTAGTAATAAAGAAATCAAGTCAAAACGGAACATCCCCTTGACGTCATCGGCGGCTAGAAACAGACGGGCAGCATTTGACACACACATATAAACGTCTCTTTTCTTTTGAGGAAACAATAATAATAATAATAATAATAATAACAATAACGAAGTCTTATAAAGCGCACAAATCCACCAAAGGTGCTCAAGGCGCTGTAACAGGGAAGAGAAAAAACAAACAAAAGGGAAACGGACCAAAAGAAAGAAAAAAAAAAGAAGAAGAAAAATCAAGAAGAAACAAACCTTACCGTTATACGGTAAAATAATCTTTTTGTCCATCCAGTGTATCTAAAATTGTGTCATTGTAAAATAAAGCCTAACTGTTTTCATTGCAGGTTTGTCAGGTGGTACGTTTCAGTGTTTCGTGTACCAGATTGGACTGAAAATAAAAACAAACGAAAATGGTCCAATGATTCATTTTGGACAGATTCGCTAATTCTCTCACACCATCCCTTAAAACCACACACGACTGATTGCTATGTGTCATGTAACCAGTGCATGATGCTTGCGTGCGCTGGTATTCAGTTATTTACATTGGCTCAACACAGTGACATAGAGAGTACCAGTTGTGTAGGACGTAGGATTCCTACACAACATATGCCTTGGTATTCTTTCCGCAGATCTTGCAGCAATTGCTCGTAGATCGGTGTAAGTACTAAGTAAAAATCAAGCCGAGTTGCAAAATCCCCTTGAACGAAAATCCCCAAATCACAATCCGTTGTAAATTGGCTTGCTGATTTTTTTTTTTTACCTGTTGGATCGTCCATTTAGGGCCGTATTGATTGAAATGGTGAAGTTAAGCGGTGTATTTACGTTAGCTCTGTACATTCATGCAGGCAAGTCCAAACTAGCTAGCCGCCGATGACGTCACGAGTCCTGCGTCGTGGTTTGTTTGACCTCACGTTTTTCAGATTTTGGGCTGGGAGTGTTTCGAGGAAAAGACATTTTTACCATGTTTTAGCGTGAAGTAAAGGACTCATAATACTTGTTTCTATTTTTGGGGGACTCCATCTATTGGCAAAATGTAAAAACTAAATATTTCAGAGCATCCTGTAGAGGATCATTGTTGACAGGCGCAGCAGCATGCTTGCCAAGTGACAATACAACGGCTTTTTGACTAGGCCCCCTATACTACGTCGCCCAAAGACATGACATCCTACGGCAGTTTCATTCTTCTCTAATCACTATCAGGCAGACAGCTCTGTTGTGGTCTCCGCCCCAGCATCACACCCGAGGACACCGACATAGCTCGTCCCCTGTCTGCCCCACAGTATTCACCCCCATGAGTTGGGTTCCCACAGAACCAGATCGGCTTGCCGGCAGCTCTGGGTGTCTGTATGCAATATTTTGTGAGATTCGTGGTAACATGCCATACATGGATTTATTGCACACCTTTTTATATAACTTAACCCAGATTTTTTCCTTTATTTGGGAACTATTTTTTTTTTGGACAAATTATGATATTGATAATTTAAGTATTCGTTTCCCTCAGAAGATGGAAGCTGTCATCGTAACATTTTCATTGCCTGGGGGCATAATTCATTCGAACAAATTTTGTGAAATACAAACCTTGGATGTTTTATCAAAATAAAAATAAAATCACCACTTTGTTTTTAATGATTTTATTTGTTTGATATATTTTTGGAAACAGTTTCGGAACTCTGTTGCTGGTTTCATACCAACGCAGCGGCTTGGTTCCAGAGACTTTTGGCAGATCGTCAGTCGTGTACTTAACCGCAACAACAGTGGCTTATATTTGAGCGACGAAATTACAACGAAATAATCAAACAAACTCGGTGAGTTCTTTTTAGGCAAAGGTTTGCATTGATGACGGCTCTTTTTAACTTGTGATTATTTTAGGGCAAAGTTTCGAACTGGCTAAGAAACTTCACCAAACCACGTTTTTAATCATCTAATATTTTACGGGCAATCTAAAATGACTGTCAGTATCGCAATACCAACTTTGCTTCTTTTTATTTAGCAATAGAGAGAAAAACAACTCAGCTGATACCGAATTGGATGGTATTTCAAAATCAATGTTGTCAATGGTATTTAATCAATTATCTCCAAAGGTACAATGGACAGGTTTGCTAATTATTAAAACCGATATTCAGTTTCAATGTGAAGGCCTACTGCTTAAGTTCATACCAGTAAAAATCCCCACAAATAAACCAGTACTTGTTTCAATAGGTCAATATTATACAATTTTCATCAACCACAAAGAAAAGGCTATTTTCTACATGATGTAATGCCATGGGTTGTATTCAACTGTTAAATATTGTATATAAACCCATCTCGGTGTTCAATTACGATGTTTCATTAACAGTAAAAGTTCTACTCAAAGAGATTTCTCAAGATGACTGGACTGGATTTTCATTCTCGTTGAGGCCACTACTGTACAAATATTTACTTCAAATATTGTCAAATCTCTTCATATTGTCAAATCTTTACATAAAATAGGACCATTGTACACTGTGATTTTGTGATAACTAAAAAAAAAAGAAAAAAAAAAAGAATCATTAGCAATTGCTACTTGGGTGCTTTTCAAAATAAAAATGGTGTATGTCTCCTGATCCTGACATAAAATAAGGTTTAAATTCTTTGTTCTTTAACAGCTACAGCAAAGTGATTATTTAAAACAATAACCTTTGTTGAAATGTAAACACAACAATCACAGAACCCTTGCTTTTTGTTCCTTTTAAATTTGCGTTTGAACAACTTTTCCATTCAACAGAATTATAGATTAACACAAATTTAAGTAAAACTAAAAACACTAGCCAGAGTAGTTGTAGAAATCCTCCCACCTATCCTCGACCATTCAGTAAAGCATTTACAGGTACGGTCATAGATTGCTTTTTTAAAATCATTCCAATGCTGACTTTAGCCAAATTGCCAATCAAGTTACAATGTAACACAATGTAACTCACCTGTGAAAGATTCACCTGTATACAGCGTCTACTTTGAGAAAAGAGCAAAAAACTGTCAAAGTATTTTCATCAAGAAAATCGAACCCATCCACGCTAAGCAAGTTGACCAGCGGGTATCAACTGTATCTCCGGCCACAGCATTCACAAACGGACTCCACGGAAAATGTGTATCTCCGATGGAGATTCCAATTCATCGACATATTTTTTATTGATTTCTAATCAACAGGGGCAATCAGACAAAATCATTTTGCAGGATGCTTTCTACCATTGTTATCTTTGTCATTGGTAAGCTTTCGGATAAAATTGACAGAATTTTTTTCAGGGTCACCACCAAAGCATGACCCTACCTCTAACTTGTAGCCTTAACGGATGCTCATCTCGCCACTGCTGGACCATCTCTTGGAGCAGTCTTCTTCTTACTGACCTTTCTTCGCTTTGTCTTTAGAATATTATAGTCACCAAGCTTGACATATCTCCCCGATACAAAAGGAATGAAGAATGCTCTGAAGACCCGATGAGACCTGAGGAATAATAGTCACAAAAGATGTTTGCATAGGATAAAAAATCAAATGAGAGAAATAAGTGGGTGAACAAAGACAAACTCTACGAGATTGGGATTTGCACATGCGGCCTCTGGATTGACGTGCCAGTGCTCTGCCAACTGAGACCTATGTTTATCTATGGTATAAATGCAAAAAGGCTAAATGACAACACAACACATATAAAAAGGTAAACAGGTGTACAAGTGTAACAGAAGCAGTCGAACCTTTTTTTTACCCCTTACTTTTTCTGTGTGCTTTCCGTCTCGGTCTCTCTCTCTATTCATGTATTTCCACTTGACTATTTCTATTACACTTATATACCTGTTTATGTGAGTTGCTTTGTCATTTAGACTTTGAAAAAGACTTAGCTAGGGTCGGAATATCAGGCCTTTAACTATTTTTTTGCAATTATTCATAGTGTAAGCATTATGAAGGCACACAGAAAAAGGCAAGGTCGTTTACCCATTGCTTTTTCTGTGTTCCTTCTACCTTTCTTTCTCTCTATTCATGTATTTCCAGGTGGCTGCTTCTGTTTTGAAAAAGACTCTGCTAGGGTGCAATTATTCATAGTGTAACACCTGTTCATCAGGAATACCTTTGTGAATCTAGATACGGCATGCTACCAACAATCTCCCATTCATCTTCCCTGAGTGAGTAGCGTGGTTCTCTGGGTGTTTCTTGGGGTAGGTCCAGATCAATCAGGTAATGGCATTTGGAGATGTCGAGCTGAAACAAGAAAATACTGCAAACATTTCACATCAAGGAATTAAGTAAATGTTTGATTAACTGCTTGAGTAAAAATCTATTTCGTTTTTAGCAAGAACATGACTTTTTCTGAAAAATGTAAATAACTCTGAACGAAATTATGATATCTAGAAATTTCGAGCCAGGTTCTAATTTTCAGAGCTGCTAAATTTCATAAATTATCAAAGCACTAAACAATTTCACTTGCCAGAAAATGGGTTGCCGACCAAATAACTATGTCATATTTACTGTTTGTGCCTGGCTCACTGTCATATTTCCTTAGCGGAACAGAAAGTTGCTATTTTTTCTGTTGAAGGCATTCGATGGCATTGGGACCTGGCTATCAAGTCAAGTACTCACATATCTGGATGTTTCCTCAAGGTTAAATTCATTCATATCTGTTGGAATGATTCTGGTTGCATCTTCTCCTGGCCCATATGGCTTAGGCAGTTGACCTCTGAACTCTGACTCAATGAACTGTAACCTCCAGCTGAAATTTAATTGGTGGATTTGGTTCAAAATTGGGTGTTCCCCTGAATGTCTCCAT